>PVHP010015472.1:0-37482 GCA_004024765.1 Zapus hudsonius
TGCTTTTTTTTTTTTTTTCTGAGATTTTCTTGCTTCCTGTAGTTTTCTACCATTAGGGGACTTGAGGGCTGAAATGTGACCTCCTCTTCCCCTACTGTCCTGGAAGACCTGGTTCTGGGCGTAGCCAGTGAGTTTGGAGAAGGCTGCTCACCCCTGAGAACCTGGTTGTGTGGGTTGTCACCAGGGATTCCCTTAGGTTCTCTGGGAAACCTGGGGGAGGGTCTCTGTGAAGGGCCGCCATTGGTTCCAGCCACCAGAGTTAACCAGGAAAGAGGCTGTGTTGTGTCATTGCTGAAATGCCTCCTGCCATCTTTCTGAACTGGGCGTCATGACGGACAGGACAGATCGCGTCTTTGTGTGTTAGGGGGTGTGAGCATCTGTCCTTCGTGCTTCACCGCTGGGAGAAGCCACAGAAATAGACACGAGAACTGCGCTGAGGGTAAGGGACCAGCTTGCAGGGTTTTGGTTGAGGAGATATGGATGAGTTTTTCTGCTTTTTAATTCCCCCCCCCCACATACTACAAATGAAAGAAGAAAGGTTTTAAGAGAAAAAACTTAAAAGGAAACATACACAAACATACTGTGGAAAGTCAGAAATCTAACAAAACCTTTAGTACCCTTTGGCTTTGTGCTCCGAGTAAGTACATTTCACCAAGATTAATATTCTCTGCACATCTGTGGGAGCTGAGCTCCAACTGCACCTTTGAATTGAGAGTGTGTCTCCACCTGTCAAGATGTGAATCTTTCCTTTTTCTTAAAAGCCTTACGTAATGCAACGTTCCCTTACAGTACGTGGGCTCCAGGAAGCAACAAAAGCTGCCAATGAGGCTGCTCTGTGTCCAGTGGCTGACCTGGAAGAGCACATCTCAAGAAAGTTTCAAGCACTGTAGGGAGGAGACCAGGAGGCACCCCGAAGCCCCCATACCGTACGCCTTCCCTCAGGGCTGCTTCTGGATCAGTTTACCGGAAGCTCGACTTGTCAGTGTCCAGAGAAGCATGCTGGATACATTCCTCTTAGGAGGACTGGGGCTTCTGGCTCTGTGGATCTGGGGACACTTCCTCCTCCTACAGGAGCATTTATGGTCCTTGAGCAGGGACATTTCAAGTCCTTGGACAGGGACACTTCTGGTGAGCTCTTGAGTTAAGGTTGTTCCTTGGTATCTGTTCAACTTAGAGGCTTTCATTTTCTTCTTGGCAGCTGGAACCAATTGCTTTGGATCCACCGTGCAACTTTAAAAAAAATTATATGTGTGTGTGTGTGTGTGTGTGTGAGAGAGAGAGAGAGAGAGAGAGAGAGAGAGAGAGAGAGAGAGAGAGAGAGAGAGAGAGAGAGTAAATGGGCGCACCAGGGCCTCCAGCCACTGTAAACAAACTCCAGACACAGGCACCACCCTGTACATCTGGCTTTATGTGGATACTGGGGAATTGAACTCGGGTCCTTCTGCTTTGCAGGTAAATGCCTTAACCACTGAGCCATCTCTCTAGCCCCAAGCTATACCATTAACAAAACTCTTTCATTTAAACAAAAGAAGATGGATGAAATCCATACACCCACTTTCCTTTTTTAGATGGAATGTGGAGAAGAGGAAGACCATGGTCAAAGATCAGGACATGGGTGGAGGCAGAGTGTGAATGTAAGATGTCTTCCATGGGCTTGTGTGTCTGAACACTTGGTCCTCAGCTGCTGGTGCTGTTTTGGAAGGTTGTGGAACCTTTAAGAGATAGGTCCTGTGGGGTAGGTCTAGGTCAGTGTGAGTGGGTGCTTCTGGGTTATAGGTTGGCCCTGGTTCTGGTCTGTTCTCTGCTTCATGGTCCAGTCAGTATGTGAGGAGCTCCACCTTGCTTCTGCTGTCATGGAGCTGCTCTGCCATGTGCCTCCACCATAATGGACTTTGAAACCAGGAGCCAGAATAAACAAGGTATTTTGTCCCAGTGATGAGAAATGAACTAGGTCAGGCGGCTTCATGCTCCTCTCCTTTCTTTTCTGTTGGCCAAGCAGCTGCTTGGGTGCTGAATGGGCCCAAGAAAGTCCAGATGAGCCTATCTGCCACCATAACTTCTCCCCTGTGGAGATCCCAACTTGGGCCATCATGGCAAGCATGGAGCCATCTCCCCAGTCATGGTCTCTGTCCTTTAAGTGGACAGCACTGCTCACTGGCAGGTTGAACAACTCCAGCTTAATCAGCCTACCAAGCTGGTGGACTTTGGCAACATGAGAACAGCTGACCACCAAAGCAGCTGCAGGCACCACTTTTGGGGTCTGTCTTGTGAGCTCAGGGCTCCACAGAAGCAGAGTGGAAGGAGAGCTGCCCAAGCATCCCCAGCGAGCAGGGAGGGAGCATCCAGCTATGCTACCCAGCCTGGCTCCCAAACACAGGCACTCACTGCATCTCCCTGGCTCCCAAACACGGGCACTCACTGCATCTCCCTGGGTTCCAAACACGGGCACTCACTGCATCTCCCTGGGTCCATGCAAGTGCCGGGTCACAGGAGAATCCTTCCTGGTAGATTCCTAGGGAAATCTCCTGCATCACGGAAAAGACATCATCCTCCACCCACACAGCAGGGCTGCTCCTACTGCTGGCAGGAGGCCTGTGGTCTCCTGTGTGTGTGTCTGCTCTGCCACACCTAATTCCAGAGGTGTTTTTAATTTAATTTAATTTAATTTTTACAAATTCAAAGAGAACACAGGTGGATGGACTTGTGTAGTCTTTCTGGAAACACCACGTGCATTCCTTCTCAGCCTCTGATAGATATGGGTGTTGTAGTTACCTTTGCATTGCTGAGACAAACACTTGACCAAAAGCAGCTGATGGGAGGTAAGGGTTTATTTGGGTTTCCAGTCTCCAGGGAGAGTTTTAGCATGGTAGATAAAGGATGGTAGAGCAGAGGCTGGACATCACATCTTGCCACAGCAGTTGACAGAAAGCAGCAAGAATGAACTGAGCTCTGGCAAGGCTGTATCACCCCTGAGCCCACCCCTGGCAACACACCCTTTCTAGCAAGGCTCTGCTTCCAGTATTGCCACCATCTGGAGACCAAGCATTTAAAACCCATGAGCTTATGGGGGACATTCCATATTCAAACCACCACAATGGGTCAGCAGTGAAACTGTACGCTTCCCTACAAGAATCTGGTATGTAGTAGAGGGATTATTGGCAGAAGAGAAAGCTTCTGTTATGCATTTGAAATACCATAGCTAACATTATTTTTTTTGGGGGGGGAGGAAGAAGAGTTTTATTGGAAGTAGGAGTGTTGCTTTAATAAAAAAAGAAAAAGGAGCAGGTCCGTGTTTGGCTGGAGTTTTCCCAGGGCTGCTTCTGTTCCCTGGAGTGCCTGTGGGAGAGGGGGGGAGGGCTGGGAAGAGGTGCGTGGGGCACCGATCCTGGGCAGCTGGTGGAGGTGTGTCCAGCCGGCTAGCACTGGAGATGTACCGAGGACCGCTCTGGGGACCGCTCCATGTCACAGCTCTGTGGGCGGCTCCTAAAGCTGGCACCGGGCTGCGAGCCCATGGAGGTGACTGTGGTGAGGGAGAGAGCTGGCATGCTCAGAGCAGTGGCAGGTCCGATGGCTGCAGTGGGTTGGTGGCGGCGGTGGACCCGAAACCGGGCACCCATGGAGGCATGTCCGTGGGCCAGAGAGCCCGCGGAAGTGTCATAGCTCTGTGGGTGTTCAGCTCTGGAAGCATGGCTTCCTAGGGGAATCACAGTTCCCCATGTGTTACAGTGCAGTCACCGGCAAAGACCTGGGAGAAAAGGGCTCCATGGCAAGAAGTCCCAATCACCAATCAATCATCAATCAATCCTTATTGTAAGATTATCATGGGTTAAATAGAAATTGAGGAGGAGGGAGGGAAAGGAATGGACAATGGAGATTGGCAGAAATCAGTAAACCTGTGAATACCTGCTTTGCATGTGGATGTGAGCTTGGGCACGTATCAGATGGTGGGGACAGAGGAACTGCCACCTTCCAGGCACAGCTGGGGTGCGAACCTGGGTTTATGTGGCATGCTTTTTGGAGGGTTGGGAGTCTCAGAGTTGAGGGTGGAGATAGGGAAACGCCACCGGGGTTTCTGACCTTCTTCAACACCCTCTTAACCCTTTGTCCTCCATGCCCTCCTTAAGCAATACCAACATAGGAGGAGCATAAGAGATGGTAAAGGAGTGAATAAGAGTAAAATATATCATATACATGTATGAAATTGTCAACAATAAAATTAAATGAAAAATTAAAAAGTACATGTCCTTCTTAGGACTTGAACTAAACCCAGCGTGCGCCTCCACCTTTCAGTTCTTAAGTGCACTCCACCCCTTTAATTCTCTAACAGATGTCTGTGGATGTCAGATGTCGGCAGACTAGAACAGGATCAAGAATGAATACATGAGGCTGGAGAGATGGCTCAGCGTTTAAGGCACTTGCCTGCAGTGCCTAAGGCCCTGAGTTCAATTCCCCAATACCCACATAAGCCAGCCCCACAAGGTGGTGGCCCTGGTGTTCGCTCTCTCTCTGCTAGAAAATGAATAAATAAAATATTTTTTAAAAAAGAATGAATACGTGACCTCCTTTCTCATGACTGTAGTTATAAAAGTTCAACTCTCCTGCTTAAGGTTTGGATTATCTACATCCTAGATTATTAGTAACTAATATTGTTTATTAATCAGTGTTTGATAGTTGTCTCTGTAATATTGAGAAAATTCTTGAGATAAGCCATTTAAAAGATAAAAAGTTGATGTTGGCTTAGATCTCAGTCCATGGCTACTGGACCCTTGGTTTTGGTCACGTGGCAACACTATCCAGGTATCATGGTGGAAGGATGTGATTGCAACAGAGACCTGTGGACTCATCTTGGTAATGAAGGAAAGGAAGAGAGGAGGGGAGATTTCTCAATATCTATTTCTAGAGTATTTGTTTCAGTCAGCTTTCCAGTTGCTGCGCAGAAAGAACCCGAGCAAAAGCGGCTTGTGGAGGAATGGGTTTATTAGGCTTACGGACTCGAGGGGAGACTCCGTCCTGGCAGGGAAAACGATGGCATGAGCAGAGGGTGGACATCACCTCCGCCACAGCACTGCAAACAGTGGCAGGAAGGTGTGCCAAACACTGGCAAGGGGAAGCTGGCTTATAACCCCATAAGCCCGCCCCCAACAACACAGCTCCTTCGACGTTGGAAAATCCAAACTGCCATCAGCTGAGGACCCAGAACACATTCATTTGTTTGTGGGGGACACCTGGATCAAACCATGGCAGCATTTTTTCCTAACAATTTCCACTAGGTTCAACCATGAAAAGTTCTGATAACCTCTCCATATGCATTAGGCTGGGAATCAAACCTTTAATACATGGGTCTTTTCAAGCAAAAACAACCAGTATCTTCCCTGTGTGAGTATCTAAATTACATGCCTTTTTGTGACATAATCGGTTCCTATAACTACATAGTTTTCTGGCTAAAAAAAAAGAAATGTGGCGATAATCCCAGTACTTATTCTCTCTTTATTCCTGCCCCCTGCAGCTGGGGTTTCCAGCACTAGGCAGACCATTCTCTTGAATAGGGTTACCACCTCAGCTCAATTACGAAATGACAGCAGCCTGACTGTCAACGCAGAAGTGGCTACGGCTTTGATGGGAGACAAAGCCAGGGAGAACACGAGATCCCAGTTCTTACCACTGTTGTTATTTGTCTCTGTTCAGTTAAATTTTTTTTCAAAATTTTAAAATCTATTTATTTATTGTTAATAAGTAAAAACACTTATGAACAAGTCTTGTGTTGGTAACTCTCCTTTCTGTCCCCAATCCACTGAAGGTCTACCTTAATGGAATTGCTGGAACTTTCCATGGGATGGAGGGGCTATGAATTGTGCAAACATTTTTTTGGGGGGAGTGTGTGTGCTGCTGTCCAGGGGAGCAGTGTCTCTGGATATTCTCCCTGAGCATGGCTCTTACAACATTATAAATTTGATCTTAAACTTCAGCACACTCAAGCCCATTATCACTTGTCTGTGACTATAAGGTAATAAAACAGATGAACATAGCAAATGATTATCTGTGGAAAAAAAACCCATGAATTTTCCATCATGCCCAATCTCATGGTATGTTCTTTATCTCTGTTTCCTGGACACCTGTGCCTTTCATTGTAATGTCACACTGCTTACCTGTCACGGTCTTCTGTTTTCTGCTACTGACATTTTTTGCCAATGTGTTTGATGGCATTTAGTTACCTAGATGGCCTTTTATCTCTTTAAGGGCTTTAGAATTTCCAGATGGCTCAGAGCTCAGCTTTCAAAGGAAGTCTGTTCTTCTGAGAGGAGCTGAGGATAGAAGAATGTATCATACAGTGAACAGTATAAAAAATGTAAGCAATGAGCAAGGCTTCTCCTGTGTGATGATCCTCTGGGTGTTGGCCACATTGATTTCATGCCAAATACCAGAGGTGCTATTGTGAAACTTTTTTGTGTATGTGTGCGTGGTGTACATGTGTGTGACTATATATGCAAGTGTGTGTGCATGCATGAGAAGCCAGAGGTCAAAGTCTCTCTCAATCACTCTCTACATTGCATATTTTTTGAGATGAGGACTTTACATACATATTTTTTGAGATGGGGGTCTCAAATTGAACTTGGAGCTCACTGATCCAGCTAGACTAGCTAGCCGGTAAGCCTTTGGAATTCTGTCTCCATCTCCTCAGTGCTGGGATTACAAGTGGTCCTTCTGTCTGAGTGGCAAGCCTTTGACACTCTGAGCCATGCCCCTCCCCAACAGCTCCATGTTGGTTATGCTTTGTTGCTCTAACCACAACACTCAACAGAAGCAACTTAAGGAAAGGATTTATTCTGGCTCACAGTTTCAGAGAGGTTAGCCCATGGCTTCAGAGGAATTAGTCCAGGTTTCAGAGAGGCTAGCCCATGGTTTCAGAGGTCTTAGTTCATGGTTTTAGAGGGCTTAGCCCATGGTGTCAGAGGGGCTAGCCCATGGTTTCAGAGGATTTAGCTCATGGTTTCAGAGGAATTAGTCCAGATTTCAGAGGGGTTAGCCCATGGTTTCAGAGAGGTTAGCCCATGGTTTCAGAGGGCTTAGCCCATGGTTTCAGAGGGCTCAGCCCATGGTTTCAAAGGGCTCAGCCCATGGTTTTAGAGGGCTTAGCCCATGGTTTCAGAGGGATTAGCCTATGGTTTCAGAGGGTTTAGCACATGGTTTCAGAGGGTTTAGCTCACAGTTGTTTTCCCTCATAAGCTTGGGTAGAACATTATGGTGGTGGGACAGAGTGAGACAGGCAGGGGCAGTGGACAATAAATCTCCACATATCCTGTCCCTCTGATCTACTTCCTACAGGTAGGCCCTACTTCCTAAAGCTCCTAGATCCTCCAAGATAGTGCCACCAGTTGGGGAGCGACTGTTTAACACGTGAGCCTGTGGTGGGCATTTCTTAGTCAATCTATAATATCAACTGAGTGGATTTGAATCTGGATCATGAAGCTGGGCCTGGACTGAGAAAATTACCCCACAGGCATGAAGATGTTGGATGTGACAGCAGATGCCTATAATTCCAGTGCTGGGGAAGCAGAGACAGTTAATCTTGCCAAATCAGTGAGCTCCAGGTTCAGTGAGACACCCTGTCTGGAAAAATAAGGTGGAGAGTGATTGAATATATAACACTTAATGTTGACCTCTGGCCTACACACACACACACACACACACACACACACACACACACACACACACACATGAAAGTTGGGACTGTCAAGATAATTTCATTTGTGTAAATTTCTACATAGTTCATAAGCGTTATTTTGTCACCATTTCACAAAAATCTGTTAGCATAAGACGGCCTGCTATCATTATTCCCATCTGTGAAATGATGCCAGACTATAAAGTTGGCTGGATGATCTGGGACTAAGATCTTTTAAAAAGTTTTATTTTATTTACGGGGCTGGGGAGGCGGCTGGCTCAGTGGTTAAAGGTGCTTGCTTGCTTGCAAAGTCTGTCGGCCTGTAAGGTCAGGTGCATGAAGGGGTACAAACATCTGGAGTTCATTTATAGCAGCAAGAGGTTCTGGCATGCCCATACACACTCTCTCTGTCTCTTTTCTTGCAAATAAATAAATAATAAAAATAAACACATTCTATTTTATTTTATTTGCATGTGTACATGTCCTTGAAATGCCCTCCATATACTTGCCTGCCATGGGGGTCACTCACCTTGGAGTGGAACGTGGGTGAATGGCTTCATTACTCTTCCACCTAATCTTGTTTTAAGCCTGAGCCCCCTTGTAGGGGTTCTGAAGATTCTGGGGTCTCTGTTCCCCTGCAGGACTGGGGTTACATGACTGCATGGCCATGTCCCGCTATTTACACAGGATCTGGACCTTAGCACCTCAGACCCCCTCAGGTCTTCATGTTTACACAGGATGCACACTTAACTGCTGACCCATCTCTCTAGCCCATATCTGAGTCTCTTGACCCTTATAAGAAAAGACTTTAATTTTTGATTTTCTTATCACACTAGAAGATTCTGCAAGAAGATTAAGGAAACACATGGCCCTCTTTGCATCACTGATTGGATGATCTTACACATTCCTGGATGTTGATCTCTGGGATGATGATGTAATCTATAATGTTTATCTTGAAGGCTCTAGTGAGAAAAACTATAAAGCCAAGATTTATTTTTTGAGTGTGTGGAGCCTCTTCCTCATGCCAGTGCCTTTTATTGAAGTAAAGCAGGTCTGAGCTGAAGAGTCACTCTGTCTTAAGGATCCCCAGCTTGGTTCGTCACCCCCTGCTGGCAGTTAGTTCCCTTGGTCCAGGAGTGAGATGCCACCCCCAGGCCAGAGCCCTGATGGCTGACTGTTCTTGTCACAAATGAGGAATCTCACAGCTCTGTTCTTGGAGTGACACTTGGGCCCTGAGGGCCTGCTACCCGAAGACTATAACTTCTTGCCATATGGAACCACTTGGGGTATTCGGTGGGCTCTACAAAGGGCCCGCAGGGTCTCTGGCAGCTGCCTTCTCTTATGCCATCATTGCTCTGGGAAGCATCATCATAAAGGCAGTTTTATTTTATTTACTCATCAAAGCATTTTTTTGGCATTTTGTGTGTGCATGTGTATATACATGTTTGTAAGTGTGTGGATGGATTCGCATGCACGCGAGGCCAGTGTCGGATGCCTTCCTTATTGCTCTCCACCTTGTTTATCTGTCTGTTCATTTATTTTTGGTGGTGGTACTATGTGTTCATGTGGTGTGCACCTCATGCACACATGTGGAGGCCAGAGCAGGGCGTTGGCTGTTTCCTTCTCTTCTGCCTTATTTTCTTGAGTCAGGATCTCTCGCTCAACCTGGAGCTTGCCATTTATTTATTTAAATATTTTATTTATTCATTTTCAAGCAGAGATAGATAGATAGATAGATAGATAGATAGATAGATAGATAGATAGATAGATAGAACACCAGGGCCACCACCTTGTGGGTCTGGCTTATGTAGGTCCTGGGGAATTGAACCTGGGGCCTTAGGCACTGGAGGCGAGTGCCTTAACCGCTGAGCCATCTCTCCAGCCCACTTGCCATTTGTTTTTGTCTACACTGGCTGGCAAGTGAGTCCCAGAGATCCTTTTCTCTGTCCTCTTCGTCAGTGTTGGAGTTACAGCCCTGGCTTTTTATGTGGGTGCTGAGGCATTGAACCGAGGCCCTCATGCTTGCATAGCAAGTGACTTTAACCACTGAAGCATCTCTCCAGGTCCGTGTTATTTAGAGATGATCTTTCACTGAACCCGGAGCTCACAGATTTGGCTTGCTGTAGGTGGGGAGTTGGAATCGTAGGCATTTCTATGGGTCCTGGGGATTCGAACCTAGGTCCTCATGCATCTGCAGCAAGCACTTTACCGACAGTCATATCCCCAGCCCTGGAACAGTGTTATGGCATCTGAGGAGCCTGGGTGGTGCTTCTCGACCAGTCCTTGGGGCCGTCGGCCTCCTCCAGCTTCTGCTGGTTATTGAAGGAGGTGGAGTGTAGGATGGCACACCTCCAGGCACGTTTATAGTGTGCCAGATGTGTGGCTCTTTCTTAAGCTTTCCTTCCGTTGATTGCCCGTCTGTGATTTCTGTCAGCATCACCTTGGCATTGAGGGTCATCTTTTCTTCTTTTTCTGAGATAGGGTCAGTTCGCTCAGTAGTTCCAGGCTGGCCTCGAGCTCACAGTGATCCTCCCATCTCTGCCTCTCAAGTACTGGGATTAAAGGCATGCACCATCATGCCTGCCTGCCTGGCTGAAGGTAATCTGTTTATTTGTCTTGATTGTTTCTGCCAAAAGAAAACAGCTTCATTGTCCATTGTCACAAGGAACGCATATTCTAGCGTGTTTTACTTAATTTGATTGGACTTCATCCCAATTGGAAAGGCTCAGGCTAGTGAAAATCATATAATCTCCTAAATTCTTTTGGAGGGGGGCATGCTGTTATGTACCCAGATCCCTTTGTAGTGCGCAAAGAATTTAAGCTATTGATGCTCCTTATGGAGTTTACCACAGGCCAATTTAGCACAATCCACTGGCACTGTGTGAAATGTTGGTGCGTCTCATCTGCCATTCCAGATGGGGATCAATGCATTATAGAGACTCACATTATAGTTTTCCAAATCATGATTGCGGATGCTCAAACAATGAACCCGGACATCCTGAATTCCATCAGAGATGACTAAGCCAAAATTTGCTCTACAGAAAACCATGACGTCTTAAGAGATTACAGGTTGCGGTGACCGCCATTAAAAGGGTGAATGAGCCTGTGGTTTTGGAGCACTGATGAACAGATGTGTCTGGCTAATTTTATAGGAAAACACCAGCAGAGCAAATTATTCACGAAAAGTCTATTCATAGACTAATTGGAGGCCATGTCCAGTTGGACAGTGAAAGCTGAGTGCAGCTCACGGAGGGAAGTCACGAGGAGGCGTTTGGATGCTTCCAGTGGTCTGGTTTCTGAAAATCGCCTCAAGGTCCAGGGAATTTCTGCTGTCCAAGAGGAGCATTGATCCGAAAGATGGCCCCACGTCCCTAATGTACATGGAGATAGATAAAGGAGCCCACGGAATAGGAACTAGGAAAGTGTTTTGTTTTTTGCATGTGTATTATGTGATGTGTGATGCATGTACCCATGTGTGCAGATGCACCTGCCCCATGCACATGCGTGAAGAGGCCAGAGATCACAATCACTCACTTGTAGCTGGGGAGCTGGGGATTAGAACTCAGAGAGTACCCAGCTTATTCCAGGCACCTTAAAAGTACCCGAATTCTTGTCTATAAAATTAAAGAATTAAAATTGTAGACCACCAGAGGATAAAGTAGAGTGGGAGACTTTATTCAATAGAAAGTGGTAAGTTACAGAGATCTCCAGCCACCAGTGTGGGGAGAACACGTGGGAGAGGGTTTAGCCAAATCGGTGTCAGTCAGCTAAACAAGCAGAAGAAGGAATGATATCAGAGGCTCCCATCATGAGGAAAAGGTTCACGTGGGAAAGAACCCCAGCCCCTCACCACAGCCCAATGGTTGTGGTGAGAGGGTCTTACCCAAGGCCTGGAGCCTGGAGACTCTGATGTCCTTCTGCTGGGCCATTGGCCGCGATAGAGTTCTCTGTTTCAGTGAGGATTCCCTGACCCAGGTGAGCTGAGAGACAGCTGGTTGGTCTATCTTTTACCAATCAGTTTCAGAATTTAGGTTTGAACTCTAGTTACAGACACCTTCCACTCAAGGGGAGGGGGTCAGGCATGGAATCTGTGGAACTTGCCTGAAAGTATGAGTTAACTGTCACCCGTTTGCATGTTTCTTTGAGACATTGTCTCTCCCTCAATCCAGAGCTGCTGTCCATTGGTGAGCTCCACTAATTCTCTGGTCTCTGACCCCCTCCTCTCCTGTGGAATAGGGTTGCAGATGTGCATGGCCATACCCGGCTTTTTGCATGAGTTCTGGGGAGTTGAACTTGGTGGTCTCTGGCCTGAGAGGCTCTCATTCGTAAGCTGCAAGCTCTTTTAACTGTTGCATCATCTCCCCAGCCAGCTACTTGGACTGTCTGCAATGTCATTCTATAGTTACTGTGAATGTGGAAGTGGCCCAGAGTCACCAACCCTAACCCTAACCCTAACCCTCATGGTTTCCTTGGTAGGTTGAGGACGGGGTCTAATAACCCCTCTGCTCTTAGGAATTGCTTAACTAATTTTATTTTGGATGGCTTATACTTAATAAGTGTCTAGTCATTGTGTGAACCTGGTTCCCTAGTGCTCTGTGCAGGTCTATACACATCATGGTGCGGGAGGTTTGTTAGAATGGATGTCAATCACTTTTCTACACATCATGACCCATCAAAGCAACTAACAGAAGGATTCATTCTAGCTCACAGTTTGAAGGGATTCAGTTCACCGTGGTAGAGAAGGCAGTGCAGTCAAGGCCTGTCAGGCAATGGGAGAGTGTGGCTATAACTCCACCTCCTCCCATGTTGAGGAACAGGAAACTGAGAGGTGCCAGGCTATAATCTCAAAGCCTGCCCACCAGTGACCACTTCCTTCAGCCAGCGTCCACCTCTGAAGGGTTGGATAGCCTCCCCAAACAGTGCCACCAGCTGGTGACCAAGTGTGACATTCTGTGAGAGAACTTGTGGACTCTGCATCTTTCATCCAGATTCTGTGTGATAAGCTTGCGTTTGCTGCTGCTCAGAATAGGCCCCTATGCATGATGGGTCTCTGGGTCTCTGAGTTCCCAAGTGAGCTAGGCCCTGGCCAAGTGACTGGTACGTTGTGGTAATGACTGAGCACACATCTGAACTCAATTAAAACGGAGAATAAAGCATACAAGTTATTTCACGTTGGAGGATCTCCTGTTCTATTTTAAACAGTGTCTCTTTGAGAATTTCTACTTCTGTTGTTTGTATCTGAGAGGGCCTCACATTGTCTTCCATTTGAGCGTGGAGATGAGGGGTGCTTCAGAGTGACAGTCAAATCCAGAGCTTATAGTCTGAGGGATTTGTGTGTTTTCTCATATATCGGCAGACCACCACGTGAGCACTGTTTGCAAGGTGCATGGATACCACCTTGCCTCGCCATGTGGCACACCCAGGCTCTGGGGAGGCACCTGAAGAATTCTTTACTTTGTTATTTGGGTCACTCGTGCTGGAATTATTTTGCATGGTAAGTTTTTTGCTGGGGATGAATAGATGTTTTAAACCACACATTTTGCTAAAAATATGTCAGAGCAAACCAATGAATATGTATCCAGAAGGAGTCAGCAGGCCATGTGCTGAGTGGGCAGGCGTCATTGCTAAGTGGATGCTTGTTGCCCACAGCTTCCCCTTTGACCACTTCATAATGATTCTCCAGTCTTCTTCATGTTGCTGGCTTTGAAGACTTTTCCAGAAATTCTCTTTGCTCTTCATCGTTGGGGTCTGGGGGACCCGTGACCTCGGGAAGCAGGCTTACCCTAAGAGGCTTAGCATTAAGAATGTGAGGAAACTAAATCTCCACTTTTATGCAGAAATCAAAGACTAGCAGAAGGAACCAGGGAGCTAATAACTTCCTGAAATAATAAGCACTTTAGGATTTTGCAGCTGGTTTTGTAAATGGAGAAATTGTGATAAAATCACTCATAATCAAACTGCCTGCCTCGCTCTGAGTTTGTCAGGTTTTTAAAAACATAGTTGTAATCATAGAGTACAGATCATATCTACAAAGAATCTTGCATCCTGTTTTTATCTTGTGCTGTTACAGTCTCTCCCCATTGCCTTCTTAATGCTGTACACGTGTGTGTGCGTGTTCGTGTGTGTGTCCACGTGTGTACACACGTGGTCAGAGGATAACCTCAGGTGATGCTCCTCAGGTGTCACCCACTTTAAAAAAATTCAATTATTTATTTTTTTGCACGTGTATGTGTGTGCGCGTGCACGCGTGTGTGCACGTGTGGGCGTGCCAGGGCCTCTTGCTGCTGCAAATGAACACCAGAGGCTTGTGCCAGTTTTTGCATCTGATTTACATGGGGCTTTGGAAGCTTAGTGCTTTAACCACTGAGCAATCCTCACCACCCACCTTTTTGGTGAGAGGGTTTCTTATTGATCAGTGAGCCCCAGGGATTCACCTGCCTCTGCCTTCCCAGCTCTAAGATTTCAAGTGTGTCCCACCATTCCCAGGTTTTTTTTTCCAACATGGGTTCTGAAGATGGAACTCAAGTCGTTGAGTTTGCAGAAAAAGCACTTAACTGACGAAGCTGTCTCCCCAGCCTGCTAGTCCATCACTTTAACCAGGAGGCCAGGATGACCATGTTCCTCTTTGATCTCTAGGAGTGGATATACTACAATGGACCTCACCATTCTCCCAGAATTGGATTCTAGTCCTTTTCCCCCACCTTGATGAGGTTTGCTTTGTTTGTTTTGACTCTTCTGCTTTTCCCACGAGAAAGAGGCAGATAGAGTGACAAATTCGTTGTGGGGATAGTGGGCCCTCACATAAGGCATTTAGATGTGCAGTTCGCTATGTGACATTTGATGAGAGACATCATCTATCTTCCCTGTTAGAACACCGAGTTTGGAGCCAGGCAGATTTCTAGGCCTCAGAGCTGTGGGAGTAACCCACAAGAATTCCTTAAACTTTCCATAGGCAAAGCAAGAGGGACACTGTGAACGTCACTGTGAACGTGAAAAAATGACCCATACCGTACATGGTCATGTTCATAACAGGGTAGCCGTTCTCTCCCCCCTTTCTGCATGTGTATGTGTGGAGTATGCATGTGTGTGTGTACATGTATTCACATGTGTATGGGTACATGCGTGTGGAGGCCAGAGGCTGACATTGGGGGGGTCTCTCTTTATTGCTCTCCACTGATTTCTTTGGGACAGGGTCTCTCATTGAACAGTCAGTGAATCTCAGGGATACCCCATCTCCATCTCTCTGATGCTGGGATTGATTAGAGGTGTGTACCAGCATGTCTGGCTTTTATGCGGGTAATGGGGATTTGAACTCAGTGCTTTGTCCAGCCCTGACCACTGATTTTATATGTTTGCAGAATCCTTGTGCAAACAGAAACGCACATTCCTTTCTGTATGCCTACTGTGTGCAAGGCAGAGGTGGTTATGGCTCAGCCCCTGCCCCAGGGATCTCACCCTCCCTAGGGACTCTGACACGTGAGCAGGCAGACAGGACCCCTGCATGGCTCGAGCCTAGCTGCAGGGATGCTTTGGGGAAATGTAATGGAAAAGAAAAGACCAAGGTTTAAGTTCACCCTTGCTACACACTCTCTTCCACACCTTAGCCAGATCAAGTAGAGTTCTGAATTTCCCTTTCTGCATTTGTAATCCTAGCCTGTGTGTTGTTGCAGAGCTCAGAAACAGTGGATAGTCAGCATCGGGCACAGATTAGATGCTCAGAAAGCGATTACTATGCCTGACATCCACAGTGCCCTGGTGGTGGTTGGTCTTTATGAAAATGAACCCCACAAATTTCAGTATTCTGAAATGTCAGAGGCTGGCTGCATTGTGCTTGGGATGGTTGGAAACACATCTTATCATCTAATTCTTGGCACACTGGCCATCTCGGCATGATGTGTATGGTAATGAGAGTTAGGCTGTGTCCCTCTCTAGGAAATGCCTTTCTTGGCCATTATGGGAAAAAAAACAACAAAAAAAGAGAGACGAGTCATTAAGAGGATGATGTCTGTTTAGCCTGAGAGGCGCTCCCCTCCCCCACTCCACCCCTCCCCACCCTCAGGATGCTACCTAATATGAGAATATGGTTTTACAGCATAGATTCTGTTATACATCCCAGGCACACAAGGATCAGGAATTGAATCTATTGCATAAGATGTCTTTATGTGTCAAGTGTGTGTCTGCTTCAGAAATGCTGTTATTCCTTCAACTATTCATTCATTTTCCTTCACTTAGTAACAAGCACTTATCACTGACAGTCTAAGGTGGTGCTTTTTATCACGTGTTCCCCATAAGCTTATGTGCTCTGAATACTTGCTCCCCAGATCGGAGCAATCTGGGAGGTGGAGCCTTGCTGGAGGAGGTGTGTTTCTGTGTTCCTTGGCTCACCCTCCTGCTGCTGTTTTCCACCTGCTGTGGCAGAGGTGATGTCCAGCCTCTGCCCTACCATCTTTCCCTGCCATCATGAAGGGTCCCCTTGAGACTGTAAGCCAAAATTTAAAACAAAAATTCTCTCATCAGTTTCCTTGGGTCAAGTGCTTTGTCCCAGCCATGAGAAGCTAACTGTAACAACTAAGGAACATCAGACGACCTTCATTAAACCTTAGTGAGTGGCAGCTTGTCTGGATTTGGAATCACCTAGGAGACACACCTCTGGGTGTGTCTTTGAGAGTTCTCCCCAAGAGGTTTAACTGAGGAGGGAGCCTACTCTGAATGTGGGGGACACCATCCCAGGGGCTGGGGTCCTGGGCTGAAAGAGAACAAAGAGAGAGAGAAGCCCCGGCATTGGTCTCTCTGCTTCCTGACTGCGGATGCCCCCGGGTGACTGTCATCTCATGTTCCTGCTTCCATGACTCCCCACACCAAATGAAGACTCTCCGTAGGTTGCTTCTGCCAGGTGTTTGATCACAGCAGGAAGAAAAGTCATTAATTCAATGTGACAGCAGGAGAAATCACATCCACTTGCCCCCAAAGAGAGATCACGGTGGCATTTCTATCAATGAAACCTAAGGGTAGGCATGTAATAACGCCCATTCACTGAATATATATTTTCAACTAGAATGTTTTCATCAGTTCATGATTTTGCTCGTGGCATGCTACCATTTTCCTGGGTTAATTTTGCCTTTGTTTGGTTTTACTATTCCACTGTTCTGTCAGATCGGTTTTTCAAGCTGCATTTATTTGGCACCTGTTGTATGCTGCACACTCCCCAAATGCTGACCTTGAACCACACATTGAAATCACATTCACAGTGTTTACAGAAAGGCCTCAGAGGATCCAGGGGAAGAGAGGCCAAGGAGGGAAGAAAATTCTGGGGCCAAAGGAGGGGCAGGCTTCTCAAGGCACAGCAGGACCCCTGGAGAAGAGGGGTCTTAAAGCGAGTCACACACAGCACCTGCAGCGCTGGGCTATTTTTAGTTCAAATGATTTCTACGCTACACTCGCAGGGAAGTCACAGCTGGAGTACAGAACCCACATTTGCTCCTCGTCTGTGTCCCCGACCAGATGCTCTTGCCATTGTGACTCTCTTCCTGACCACTTGATGCCACAGTGTCCTGAGGATGAGGATGTGTGTCCCCAAACACGGACATGCCACAAGGCCACCCACAACCTCCAAGTCATGAAGTCAGGTCTGACCTACCGCTTGCTCCCGTGGATTCGCATGTGGACCCCAGCGGCTCTCCTTCCTACCTCAGTTTAGGGCGTGTTGCTGTCTGGTCTAATGGCCTCCATCTTTGCTCATGTCTGTGTCTTTGGAAGTTTGGAGTCTGTTGGATGACCTGAAAGTTGGGTCCATCCTAAGCTTCCTTTTGCTTCTGACAGGAACCTTCTGGAAATGCTACTGCTGTTCTTGCCACCTCATGAGGGGTGTCACACCTGACCTTCCACCACGGATATCCACCTCCGTCACCTGGACATGATGTAGGGTCAGGTGTCTCAACTGTACAGATGTCATTACCTTCTGGAAACTGGTGTCTCTGTTACGGGGATAACCCAAGATTCCTTGGGGCCCCTGCTCACCACCCAGCCTCTGTCTCACCTGCCTTCCTTTCACCAGGTGGCATTCTGTCAGGGCCGCACATGGACATTTTATTATTTAATTAGATTCTTAGTTATTCTTCAGCTCCCATGGGAACTTCTTTAGGTGGCCCTGTGTTCTCTTGACACGGTCCTCAGGCCTCTGGCACCTCCAGATCATCAAGTGATCCTCCTGCCTCAGCCTCCGGAGTGAAGTCCCTTTTTGGAACACATGCATGAAGACACTCAGCAGGAGGCTAATCTTGGCACATTCGTTTACTTCCCAGTTTGTGCACATGCGCCGTGGAGGCTGCAATGCGGGCACTGGAGTGAGAGAGAGAGAGCTTTCCAGGGCAACTGGCCTCCCAGGAGGTGAGGATGCCCTGCTCAGCTAGAGAAGGCAGAAATGGAAGTGGAGGAGGTAGAGGACAGCAATGCCACTGAGATAGTGACTAAGGTGTGGACCCGTGAGGGCTCCAGAGCCACAGCCTGGCTGGAGAATGCCCAAGACCTTGGTAGGCGGCAAAACAATGAAGGTGACTAGCACTGACCAGGGTTAGTCCCCTGTCTTCCCTCAGTCAGTGGAAGGGATTTGAAGTGGCCTCTAAGCTTCCTTTATATGGGACTGAAACAGACCTGCAGGTGACAGGGAGCTATGGAGGTGGAGGGGCCTTGGGTGTGGGGGGGAGCTGTGGAGTGGGTGCCCTGCCAAGACTCAGGTGTGGGAGAGAACCATCTGAGATGGTGCTTCAGGTCCCCCAGCGTGGGGTAGGGTGACATTGTCTCCCCTGACGTCCCCTGTTAGAGGACCCGCTGGGGATGTGGCTCAGAGGATAAAATGCATGCCATGCGAGCTGAATTTGGATCATCGCTGCCCACATAAGATCAGGATGTGGCAGTGGGTGCCTGTCGTCCCAGGGTGGGGAGGCAGAGACGGGAGGAGCCCTGAGAGCTGCTAACTAGTCTAGCCGAGTTGGCGAGTCTTGGATTCAATGAGAGAGCAAGAAATTACCTTCCTGGACATTGATTTTAAATGGCGATTCTCTAGAACTCACCCATGTTGGCAGTTTTCAAGTGTCCTGGGTGTGGACTCCCATCAGGACCACCATGTGGGTGGGTAAGTGGGAGAGTGGGAGAATGAGGTGCTGGAAGGTTCTCAGGAGCTCTGTGGGAGCCCCTCCTGCAGGCGTGACTCGGGTGGAGCTGGGCTCAGACTGCAAGGGGATGATGCAGGGTTATCTACCTGAGTTTCATGCTTCCTCTCTTCTGTTTGGGATTCCAGCGGAGATGCTGACACAGAGGCTGCAAGGCCTGGAGCAAGAGAAAGGCCGTCTGCCCTGGGCTCTGCCCTCACGACAACCTGCTCTTGGCAGCTTCCTGGGCTACCTGGCTGCACAGATCGAGGCTGCCTTGCGGGGAACCACCCAGGGGTGAGTATCTGTGGATGCCAGGGTCCCTCTGGGCTCTCCCTCAGGTAAGAGCTGGGAGGGGCCTGGCTCGTGTATTAATTACTTCTCTCTTGTTGCAACCACACATCTGACAAAAGCAACTTAAGGAAGGAGGGAGGGAAGGAAGGAGGGAAGGAGGGGGGAGGGAGGGAAGGAAGGAAGGGCTACTCTGTTCTCTGTTGAGGATGCAGTCCACCAGGGTGGGGAAGGCATGGAGGGAGCAGAGGGAGGCGGCTGGTCCTATTGCATGAGTCAGGAAACAGGAGTGAGTATTTGGCTCACTCGCCTTTATTTTTTTTTCAAAAATTTTATTTACTTATTTATTTATTTGAGAGTGAGAGACAGACAGACAGACAGACAGACAGAGAGGGGGGAGAGAAAATACGTGCTCCAGTGTCTCTAGCCTCTGCAAACAAACTCCAGATGCATGCACCACTGTGTATCTGGCTGTACCTGGGTATTAGGGAATTGAACCCTGGGTTGCAGGGTTCCATGAAGCTTTTCAGGCAAATGCCTTAACTGCTGAGCCATCTCTCCAGCTCCTATACACCTTATTTTTTTGAGATAGGACCTCTCACTGAATCCAGAACTCACCAATTCGGCTAGGCAGTTGGCCTGAGAGTTGCTGGGGATCTTCTTATCTCCGCCTCCCCAGAGCTGGGATTATAGACACATGTGTTCATGCTTGCCATTTTTACGTGGGTGCTGGAGATCTGAACTCAGGTCCTCATCTTGTGTGGCAAGTACTTTACCCACCAAGCTATCTTCCTTAGGGCTCTAGTCTTGGCTTTTGACAAATTCACCTGCCCTATTATTGCTGTAGCTGGAAAATAATGACGTGAAATAGATGTCTTCATCACACTTTTATAATGTATTTTGGCATGGTTACACAGTCACTGATAATTAAGGAGACCCGTCTTTCTGAGTGCCAAGTGCCTCATGACCCCTATCTATCCTCCATTGGGTCTTTTGGACTTGTCAGCTTCCTAGGAGTGGTTCCTGCAATCCTCACAGTGGCCACCAGGGGGACCTGGACACAAACTTCTTACAGACTGGATTCTGCAGAAGTCTAGGGAAGAAATATATTTCTAATACATGGTACTTTTCCTGTAGAAATAAAATAGGTTATGTTAACCTGGCCAGATTTCAACATTAATTAGCAACCAAGTGCCTCTTTACCTTTCTTAGATCAAGTGTTTCTTTGAGACTCTGATGAAAGCTATAGACAAAATCTGTTATCAACCACCTTTTTTATGTGTTGTCTGGGGTAGACTAGGCACAGCTGAGTTGGTAGAGTGCTTTCTTAGCGTGCACAAGGCCCTGGGTTTTATTCCCAGCATCACTTAAACTGAGTGTGGTGGTGCATGCCTGGAACCCTCGCACTGGGGCGGTGGAAGCAGAGGATCAGAAATTCAAGGCCATTTTAAACTTCATGGTGAACTTGAGGCCAGGCTGGGCTACATGAGACCCAATCTTTAAAAAAAAAACAGTTGCTAATATCCAGGGTCATCTCAGGAGACACTCAGATTTGAGATCCACCCAGTCTCTCTTGGGTTTCAGCATCCCAGGTTAGGAAATTTTAGAGTAAGATTTAAGGAAATGTAAATTACCCAGATGCCCCCATGTACTTTATTGATTTATTATTTTTATTGTCATTTTTTCCAACGATCATTGCTTAACTTCAATTCTTGAGAAAACATGGATTGTTCTCTGAACTGGTTAGACCAGCATCTTGAATCACCCCTGAGTGACTTCGGTGGTTACCACATGCCTCCATTGGTGGCCGTGGGTTGTCACACTGTCTTTCTGGTATTGGCTCCCCTGGGTGAGGTAGGCGCCATACTTCAATGCAAAGCAGTTTGTTGTACAATATGGTGGATCTACTCATCCATTTCTGATAAAGTCATGGATGGATGGCGCAGATGTCTGGGGTGTTTCCTGTCACGGATTCTCATGCCGTCCAGTCCTTCTGAGATGCCCACCGAAGGGGGGATCCACAGCATTCCCTGCCTGCTCTTGGGGTCTTCACTCTGTCTCCCTGGCCAGCGCACTAGATGCCCCCTAAGATTCAGTATGCTCACTCGCTTGTGGGACACATACAGTCTCTGGGAAGTCACCCTCATGGCCCATAAATATGAACATGACCTCCCTCCACCTCAGCAATAGCTGGTGCCACAGGCTCTCTGGGTACCTCCGGGGGCAGGCCTGTGATGGCCACTTGCTTAGTAGGAAACTGATATACCGCCGATTTAAGCTGGTGGGCATTTAATTCAGTCTCAGAAGACCCGTCCCCATTGTCGTTCGGTTCCTGTATCTCCACAGGAGGACAGGCCAACTCAGAGGGAGGGGCTGAGGCTGCTTTCCCGCCTGTCTTGGTCAGCTCCATGCTGCTGGGAAGAACTTCTAAACAGACACAGTTTATGAAAGGAAGAAGGGATTTATTTGGAGCTTAAAGGTCCACACACAGAGAGAAAAAAGGCCATCAGCACCCCCAAAAGCAAGCACATTCTGGCAGCCAAACAGCAGGGCAAAGCTTAGACTACTCTCTGCAAACCTAGGCTGGAATTCCAGATCAGCCCCTAGTTAGGGCTGGACCCTAGGATCCACCCATAATGACGCCTCCTCCAGCCAGGAAGCTGGAGACAAGCTTTAATGAAACTCCTAAATCTACTGGGGGGACATCTGTTCCAACTACCAGCCTCCCTCCCTCAGAGCAGCTCTACAGCTGGGGACAGCTTCCTCCTCACTGCTCTCCACGTGGCACCCCACCCGATGATTGGGCTTGTCTGCCAGGAGTTTTCCAAAGCTCTACTATTACTGCGGGTGAAAGATACCAAAGGAAGTATTGAACTTCAGTGCATAAAAATCACAGTATTGGGGGGGGGCAGGGCAGTGGCTTGATTGGTAAAGAACTTGCTATGCAAACATGAATGCCAAGTGTGTGTGTGTGTAATCCCAGTGTGGGAGAAGCAGAGACGAATATATTCCTGGGGTTTGCTGGCTATCTTGAACCCACCCGGGAGCTCTAGGTGAGAGACCCTATCTCAAAAAAAAAAGTGGGCCTGGGAGATGGCTCAGCAGTTAAAGGCACTTGCTTGCAAAGCCTACAGACCGTTTCAATCCCACAGCACCCTTATCAAGCTAGACAGGAAATGGTCTGTAAGCCTGTAATCCTTTTCTCCTAGCTGTGACCAAATGCCAGACAAGAAGCAACTGAGGGAGGAAGGTTTATTTTGGTTTGAAGTTCAAGGGTCTGAAGCAAACCTGGGGAAGATGAGGCAGCAGGAGGCCACAGTCAGGAAGCAGAGAGATTGAACTGGAAGTGGGGCTGGCCTACAAAAGCTCAAGGCCCGCCCACAGTGACCCGTCCAGGCCCCACCTCCTAAAGGTTTATTTTTTTTATTTTTTTAAAGTCTTAAATATATATTTATTGTCCATAATGAGTTACATTATTCAGTGAGTTGTTATTCCCAATTCCCCAATGCCCCCCTCCCCATCCCCAATCAGCTGGATATCCTCCTCCGTGGGTCATCTGGTTCAGTCCTTGTGGCAGGGGACCCTGGATAGCCTAGTACTCAGCCTGGTCCTCCTGGCCCAAGTGTGTTGTTACTGAGGGGTGCCATGCCTCTGATAGTCTCCCCCACCACGGCTCTCACAATCTTTCCGCCCCCTCTTCCGCTCAGTTCCCTGAGTCATGGTGGATGAGTATTAAGGCTGCTTTAAGGTTGTGAGCTTAGGGGTCTTTGTGTCGAAAATCATTGGTTTCTGTCTCACTGGCTTATCCTGTGTTGATTTAATGGCTGTGGCTGTGGGCCCCTTGTTCATCCCGTCATTCTCTGCGGGGTTCCATTTGGATCCTCCATGGTATGACTGTGGTGGCTCCTCTCTTGCCAGAATCTTGTCAGAATCTCAGGTTGGTTGGTAGGGTTAGATGGTCCCCAGCTCTCTTGCTGCATCCTGAAAAATACAAGCACAATCTCCATCGGAGAGTGTGATCAGTGTAGGTTAACAAATATACACATCTCTGGTTTACCTAGATCTAAAGGTTTATTTTAACAACCTTCCCAAAATAGTGCCTCCATCTGGAGACCAAAGGTTCAAACATACAAACCTTTGGGGACATGTTTCATATTCAACCCCCCACAGCCTGGATGGATTTCATAGATCATCAAGGTTGTCGAGGTCAAGTTCAGATAAGCCTGCTCGCTCATCGAAACATGGGACCCTCTGCTTGTCAAGTGGGGACCACAACAGAGAGCGCTGTCACAAGGCCTGGTGACCATCAGCTCTAAACTCAGACTGGAACAGGTACACACTGTACACGAGACCAGAAAGTCACTCAGACAAGTTCCACCAGTGTCTCGGGCTCTGTTTCTGAATGCAGAATTGGAGCTTGGCCCCCTGGGGACCCCAAGAGAGATACTAGCATTCCATGTGTCCCCACTCCCAGGAGACCCATGACCTTGAGGAGAGAAGGGAGAAAGGAGAGTGGGATCAAAACAAATTGAGGTGGGCCATAGGGATTCCTCAGAACTTGGTCAGGAATTAGTGGATTTTTAAATAAAAACTTACAGATAAGTTGAGGTGGGCCATAGAGATTCCTCAGAACTTGGTCAGGAATTAATGGATTTTAAGTAAAAACTTGCAGATCAACTTCAAAATCAGCTGAAGCCTGTCCTTAGGCCACCAGCTCCAGGCACTGTTAGTACAATCCTAGGTGATTCCTCATGGGTCCTTTTACGAGAGAGAAGAAACATCAGTTTCCTAAGGATCCCGATTTGCTCCTCTGTAGTGTTTTTAGACCCAAATTACGACTGTAAGGGAGAAAGGTAAGGTCACCTGCATTCTCTTCTGTTATCAGAGTGGCCTTGATGCTTTATGTCACCAGCATTGATGGGGAAGCTGTTGACAGGTTTAAAACACAGTTAGTTCCGTGGTTCTGGGAGTGGCCAACATCACCTCCCATCACGATCTTCCTAAGATCGGTGATGGTAACACAAGTAATATGACATGAATTTGAACAGACACTGCCGTGGGGGGGGGTCAGTGCTCTCCAAAGGGCTGGACTCACCCTGTTTCCAGACAGGCCACCTGAGCAGAGGCGGCTGCCCCACTGAGCCTGGCCTTTCTAACAGTGACAGTGACGGTTGGCTTTGGACTGATAGGTTTTTGTCCTGTCTGAGACTGAAGTTGTATAAGTCCAGTGGTACCAACCTACACAGTTCCATCCCTCCCTGGGGCGGCATCCTTCCAGTACCACTGAGTCAAGTCAGACACTTACCTTAGCTGCATCTTAATCGTTCTGTTACCAGGGAATGAAAATCCCCCTGTGCAGTTTGCAACCCCATTTCCCCATGGTCCAGGATCTTACCTCCAGTTCTTGATAGGAAAGACACTAGATTAAAAAGACCTCCAACCTTCTTGTATAAGCACTGTGTTAAAATTACAGAAACTAGGATCCTGTCTTGGTTTTTGTAATAATGCTAGCAGAGCACACACAGGAAGAAGAGATCCTACTGACTGGGGTGGACCTCTTTCTTAATGTCCTTTGTCTTGGGATTTAGTGCAATATGTAAAAAAAAAAAAGACCTCCAGATTTTCATTCCTGAGCAGGCCTCGATGGGCACCCTGCTGCAGGTTTTTAATCCCTCCCCCGAGGGATTGCTCATTTTACATACTGATTAGTTTATAGCAGCGATGCTAATTTGTTCTGTCATTAGGGATTACATGTTGAGATTTATGGAATATAAAGGGAACGGCGTGATCGAGGCAACAGGGGTACTCTGGGAATAAGAGATTCAGAACATGGAAACCTCTTCCTGCTTTGTAACTGAGCAATGTGTCCTGGGGCCGCTGCTCAGCCCTCTGAGGATTGCTGTCTGTACCAGGAGTAGGAGTGTGGGAGACAGGCAGGGTTTTGGTTAATCACAAGGGCTTGTGGATTGAGTAACGGATGCGATTAACTGTAATACACACATCTCCCAGCTACCCACCTGTAGCTTCTCTGAGCAGCTAATTTTCAATTCTGTGTTGGTTTCCTGCAATAATTCCCACCGCAACCCAGATGGCATCTATTTAGAAAATTCAAGATCCTCTTAATATTAGCACAAGCAGAGCAAATTGGGAAATAAGTGAGTGCAAAGAAATAAGCTAATGTGATAGAAAATGAAATATAAATCACTTCTGGATTTTCTAGGCTACAGGCTCATTAAACCATCCAGGAGGTATTTGCTAAGTCGCTACTTGGTGCAGGGTGCTGGGGACTTGGGCATGAGAGGCACTTATAATCAAGGACGTAGTGGATGGAACCCAGAGAGGGAAGTGTGTCCTCTTCCCACAGATGTTGGTAGCTAAGTAGAGTTTAGAACCCTGATCCATCAAGAGGCACATTATAGGGCTGGGGAGATGGCTGAGTTAATAAAGTAATGCTTTGCAAGCATGAAGACCTGATGTTAATCTCAACCTACGAACAATAACCTGGGGCCTAGAAGAGCTCAGTTGGGAGAGTGTTTGACTGAAGTTTAAAGGTTTCAGCTTTGAACCCAGGTTTCAGCAGTGGTTTGGGGGCTGCAATATGGTTCAGTGGTTAAAGGTGCTTGCAAAGCCTGCCACAGCCTCAGTTCAGTCCCCAGTACCCACATAAAGTTATATGCCCACAGCCACAGACATTCAATCAACACAGGATAAGCCAGTGTGACAGAAACCAATGATTTTTGACACAAAGACCCCTAAGCTCACAACCTTAAAGCAGCCTTAATACTCATCCACCACGACTCAGGGAACTATGCGGAAGAGGGGGCGGAAAGATTGTGAGAGCCATGGTGGGGGAGACTATCCAGAGGCATGGCACCCCTCAGTAACAACATACCAGGGCCAGGAGAACCAGACTGAATACTAGGCTATCCAGGGTCCCCTGTCACAAGGACTGATTTAGACGACCCACGGAGGAGACTATCCAGCTGGTTGGGGAAGGGGGAGGGGGAGCATCGGAGAATTGGGGATAACAACTCATTGTTTGCCCACTAAATAATGTAACTCATTATGGACAATAAAAAAATTTAAAAAAAGTTATATGCACAAAGTATCACATATGATGTGTGTGTCTGGAGTTCGCTTGCAGTGGCAAGGAACCCTGGCATGCCGATATTCTCAAATGAAATATAAAAATATTTAAGAAAATAAGTTCGGTGTGGGCTGGAGAGATGTCTGAGTAGATAAAGCAACTGCTGTGTAAATGTGAGGACCCGAGTTTGAGTCTCTAGAACTCATGTTAAAAAGCCAGATGTTGTAGCAACATCTGTAAACACAGCATATTTACATTGAGATAGAAAGTGAATACGGGAGAATCTTCTGGAAGCGTGTGGGCCAGCTAGCCTGATGTACATAGTGGTGGGTGAGAGACCTTGTCTCAAGGCAGAAGGTGAAAGTCAACATCTAAGGTTATTCTCTGACACGCACGTGTGCACGTGTGGACACACGCATACACAGACATGGTACCAGGCATGGTGCTACATGCTTGGAACCCAGTGCCCAGCACTGGGGATGTAGACACAGATTCCCTGGGGCTTGCTGACCAGTAAGTCTAACCTACTTAGTGATCTCCAGGCCGATGAGAGACCTTGTCTCAAAAAGGTGATCGCGTCTGAGAAGAATGACACTCAGTGCTGTTCTCCGGCCTCCACATGCACATAGTGTAGACACACACACGTACACATGTGCACAGAGGCACACGGTGTCCCTGGTCTTCATCACCTTGGGTGTGAGTGTGCCCCTCAGACAGGGCCACTGTTTGCTTTTTGGACATGCATGTTGGGATGTTGGAGGCCAGTAGCAAGTTCCCCAGGGACAGAGGGTGACCTGTCTCCTTCCCCATGTGGCCCGGCATGAGGGTGGGCCTTCACAGACAGGCATTCAGCGGTCATTTGGCATCTATCTTTGGTGCCATATTGTCCTGCGGGAAGTGAATTCTCATCATTCTCCTGATTGTGAGGATGAGGGTGGGGAGGCTCAGAGGGTTGGGTAAGTCCAAGGACACAGCTGGCAGAACTAACTTCCAACCATGGCCTTGACCTTCTCCAGCTGTGCCCTCTCTGCCATGTGCCTCCCTATGAAATGCCAACCGCGAGGGAGGGTGGGGCACGATAAAAGCAAGGGGAACAAGTGTTTGATCTTCCTGGGATCACATGGCCTGGGGTGGTCTAGAAAGTGCTAGAAACGGAGGGTGAGCTTGGTCTCCACTGAGTCCTCTTCTCTACTTCTTGCTCTGTCTTATGTGACCACAGGCAAGTCACCTGGTCACCATGAAACTTACTTTCTTCATCTGCAGACTTAATAATTGTATCTCAGCTTAGGTCTCTAAGTAGATGTCTGGTAAACAGTATAACCCACACGTATATCGTCTGCTTTCTCCCAAGTTTACGAGACTGACTGCCTACTGCAATAAAGAGGCGCCTTATCACAAGTTTAAACCTTTTTGTTACTATCATTAGCCTTTAAATACAGAACCAGGGAGAACTTCCTGTTAGCTGCTATGCCACTAGATATAAGCACAAGCTCTTCCAGGTCATTCAGATCATTCAAGAACTCCGCATCCGTGTGAGGCAGGGGGATGACAGTGAGGTAGGTCACTGTCTCTGCAGCCCAGGTGGCATGTATCCTAGCTTGGCTTCTGAAATCAGTAGGCTGTTCTCTTGCACGGGGTTGGTTGGCTCACGAATTTTGTGAGTGTCACGCTAAGATCTAGAAGTAGGGGTCACATCCCACCTTTAACTCTGCAGCCCCGGGCTGGCTCCTTGGATGGAGCATGTCTTTACTGACAGGTCAATTTTCTGTAGATATATGTCCCCCCCCCCCTTGCTCCATGCATGGAGGAACCTGGTCTGCTTCCTGCTGTGTTCTCAGCAGGGAGTATAATCCCCAGCACACAGAGATGGGCCTGGTGCTATTTCATCTTTTCCTGAGTGAATATAGAGGTGCGTGGATGAGTCTACGTTTTAGGATCAGTTACCCACTGTCTCGATCCCTTGTGTTCCTGTCAGCACATCTGAGGCTGGTGGAGATACAGCCGAGAGGCTTATTTGGCTCATAACTCTGGTGGCTGGAAAGCCTGAGCAGTGTGATGTCACCTTTGAGGAGGGACCTCTGGCTGTGTGGAGACGGGGAAGAGAAGAGAAAGGGGAAGCGAGTGCGAAACCATGAACAGAGGGCAGACATTCTCCTCCTCCTCCTCCTCCTCTTCCTCCTCCTCCTCCTCTTCCTCCTCCTCCTTCTCCTCTTCTTCCTCTTCCTCTTCTTCTTCCTCCTCCTCTTCCTCTTCCTCCTACTCCTCTTCCTCCTCCTCTTCTTCCACCTCCTCTTCTTCCTCCTCTTCCTCTTCCTCCTACTCTTCTTCCTCCTCTTCCTCCTCCTCTTCTTCCTCTTCTTTCTCCTCCTCCTCTTCCTCCTCCTCCTCCTCGTGTATGTGTTTATGTGTGGGCTCACACATGTCCCTGTGTGGATGTAAAAGTTGGAATCGAGCTCCTTTAACCACACTGAGCCATCTCCTCAGCCCCATAACCCTGAACTCTTGATCCTTTTGCCTCCACCTCCCAAGTGCTGCAATCATAGATATGCACCACCATGCCCAGCCTCAAATTCTTATTTTTAGTGCTTTCTACCCCTTGATCTATAAATAATTTTGTACTAAGTTTGTGTGTGTGTGTGTTACTAGAGATCCATCTAAAACTTCTTTGTAAAAATCACTCAACAACAACAAAAACCCACTCACAATTCCCACTAAAGATGGTTAGCACACACCCCAACAATTCCACTCCTGGGTACATACATACATACAGAGAGAGAGAGAGAGACAGAGACAGAGATAGAGAGAGACAGAGAGAGACAGAGAGACAGAGAGTGAGAGACAATAGGTATACCCGGGCCTCTAGCCACGACAAACGAGGTCCAGACACATGAGCCACTTTGTGCATCTGGCTTTATGTGGGTACTGGGGACTTGAACCTGGGTCCTTAGTCTTTGCTGGCAAGTGCCTTAACTGCTGAGCCATCTCCCCAGCCCTTCACTATATACTTAATTCAACCCAATATGTCAACAATAGTATCCTTTCAACATGCAATGAACATAAAAAAAATCACAAAATGAGCTATTATGTATTTTATTTTCATGGAGTCCTGAAATCACATGGGCATTTTATTCTACCAGCACAGTTTAATTCGGGCTAGCCATGTGTCAGGTACCAGTAGCCACTTGTGACCAGGGACTCCGGATAGGAAGGTTCAACAGGTGGCATTTGGCTGGGAATTAAAACAAAATCCCCAACAGGGGCTGAGGAGATTGCTCAGTGGTTAAAGGCACTTGCTTGCAAAGCCTTCCAGCCCAGGTTCAATTTCCCAGGACCCACGTAATGCCAGATGCACAGAGTGGTGCATGCATCTGGAATTCACTTGCCCTGTCTCATCCATGCTCTCTCTTTCTCAAATGAATAAATAAAACATTTTAAAAAATCTCCAACAGGGGCTGGAGAGATGGCTTAGCGGTTTAGGCGTTTGCCTCAAGCCAGAAGGAGCCGAGTTCAATTCCCCAGTGCCCACACAGCCGGATGGACATGTGTCTGGAGTTCATTCGCAGTGGCTGGAGGCCCTGGTGTGCCCATTCTTTCTCTGTCTCTCTCTCTCTCTCTCAAATAAATAAATACATAAATATTAATTAAAAAATCCCCAACAGATCGCAACTAAAACAGAAGCGTACATTAGAGACCCTGTCCCTGCAAGTCCTGAAGATTGGTCAGCTGGACTCTTTGTGTATTTCTTACTCATGGAGTCTGCTTCTCTCCACCTGCACTAATGCGTGTCTGCCACTTTAAGGTTCGACAGTGATGACCCTGCAGCCCCACTGGGAGGTGAGCAGAGGCCTCTGGAGGCCTCTGTCCTGGACAGCATGCGTGCGGCCATCGCAAGGCGAGACTGTCTTCGTCAGGAGAAGCAGCAGTTGCAGGTGAGTGGTATAGAATCTTCCAGAAAAGGGTTGGCCTTTTTCTTATCTGAGTAAACCAGATGTGGTGATGTGGGTCTTTGCATTGCTGGAGTATTGGGACTCACTCACAGGAGAGGTGGCGGAGTGGCCGGAGGGCACCTAGGGAGCTCTGGGCACAGGAGGAGTCAAGCACTGTTGTTTTCGCCTCTGGGGCGCCGTTAGGAAAACGGTGAAGCGGTGGGAGCTGAGCAAAGGCTGGTTGCTGCTCCGCTACTCCGCTGTCTCAGGGCTGGGGTCCACAGAGCTGGGGGGCTGACGCAGGGGGGTCCAGCGAGACACAGACGCGAGCAGATGTGTATAGTATATCCACGTGGTTCTTTATTCAATTGGGGGAACTTACATTTATAGGAAAAAGGGGGCCAGTGGGATGGGGAATAGGGAAGAGAAAAGGGGATTGGTTGGTTGGGGTGGTGAGTTAGCAGCCTGCACTGGGATAGGTGAGTATGGACAACCTGAGAATACCTCATTTGGGGGCCTGAGTGGGGGGAAATACGTGATTCTAGCCACGGTCCGTGGGGATGGGTACAAGGAAGTTTGTCTGGTATCCATTGCCAGTCATGCTGAGATGGGAATGCTGGTTCCTGTGGCTCATGGGGGTTGGGAGTCAGGGTTGATGGAGCTGGGAAACGCCTACCGAATTATCAGGGTTTCACCTCACTCATACATCCTTAACCCTTTGTTCTCCGTGCCCTCAGCAGCAGTGCCAACAAGCAGTGCCCAACAAAGCACTGTGCAGCATATACAAGTCTCTGAAGCATCTTTCCCTTGGGACCCTTGGGCTAGGCTCTGCTTATTTGTCTGCAAACATCACATGACCTGGATGGAGACATGTCTCTTGAGAGACAGAAAGAGCTCTGAGCTCTGGGAATGCTTCCACCGTGGTGGGCTCTGGGAGACAGCTTGAAGGTGCGTAGGTGTAGGTGTTGGCTGGGCAGGGACTACATCCGGGATGACCAGCAGGTACATGGAAGCCACGTCTGGGCCAGAGCAGTGACCACTGAGAGCTGGAACCCTGAAAGCAGCTCTGAGGCAGGAGCCTGGGTGCTCGCGAGGCTAGAAGTGATGGGCCTGCTCTAGTCTGGAGGCCTGGGAAGCACTGACTAGAAGAAACAGGGCTTCATGGGTAAAGTCTGGCCTTCAGCTCCCCCATTCCAAAGCCTGGCAGAGATTCTCTGTTAGCTGTGACCGCTGGGACAGAAGGCCTGCCAGGAACAGGGAAGAGAGGTTTATGTTGGTTCAGGTTAGAAAGTGTAGCCATGCGATGGGAAGGTGAGGGGTTCTGTGATGGATGGTGGTGATGGTTCGTCGCTTGTGGGTGTTCTGCTCTTGTCCATACTGCTGAACTGCCTATGATGGTGATGACGTTCACTTTTACTACAGTTAGAAGACCTTGAGCTGGGCTGGTGGCTTCAACCCCGGCACTTGGGGGTTTGAGGCTAGCCTGGGCTACAGAGACCCTTAGAAGACCTTGAGCTAGGCTGGTAGCTTCAACCCCAGCACTTGGGGGTTTGAGGCTAGCCTGGGCTACAGAGTGAGACCCCGTTTCTAGCGTGTGTGCCCTGGAGTATCTGTGGAGCTCACCTCCGGTGTTGATCCTCTCCTCCCGCTTGGAGTGAGGCAGAGACCCTCACTCTTCACCGATACGTCTGCCAGGCTGCTTGGTCAAGCACCAGGCTTCTGGGGATTCTCCTGTGTTGTCATAGCTGTGCTGCGGTTACAGGTGCTTGTATGTCCCGTCAGATTTCCTGTGGGTTCTGGCGATTGCAGGCTCTCATGCTTGCATGGCCAGCACCATCCACTGATCCATCTCCCCAGCTCGACACCCTAGCTCTAAAGAACAAAAGCAAAGCCACGAAGGAAACCAAAACTAAAGAAGGAAAGAAAGAGTAAAGAGACGGGTAGGAGTCAAAAGGAGGGCGCAGGCTGATTTGTTGAGGGGGATCGAGGGCACAGATTCCAACATGCATCTCTCTCCCCTCTGGGACTGCAGAAGGCAGAAGCCATGGGGAGCCTGTAGTGTGAGTCAGAAAACATGCCCAGCAATTGGGCTGTGCCCTTGTTAGCCATACCAGTGCAGGGAATACGGGGGTGTGTTCATTAAGAGAGCCTGGATCTTTTAAATTTAATTAATTAATTAATTTTTGTTTTATTTTTTTCCAGGTATGGTTTTACTCTAGCCCAGGCTGACCTGGAACTCCCTTTGTAGTTTCAGGCTAGCCTTGAACTCACAGCAATCCTCCTACCTCCACTTCCCAAGTGCTGGGACTAAAGGCATGCTCCATCACGCCTACCTGAGTTTGGATTTTTTAAAAAAAGTTTTCATTTATTTATTTGGAGCGAGAGAGAAGGAGAGGGAGTGAAGGAGAGAGAGAGAGAGAGAGAGAGAGGAAAGATTGGGCCCCACACCAGAACCTCTTGCCGCTTGCTGCGAACCAACTTCAGATGTATGCCCCACTTTGTCTCTGGTTTTAAGTGGGTATTGGGGAATGGAACCCAGGCTTGCAAATAAGTGCCTTTGACCGCTGAGCCATCTTCCCCAGAGTCTGGTTTTTAATGCAGAATTTTACGCGTGATGAGATGGTTTCTGTCACAGCACTGTTTGCACGCTGGGTGTTCTGTTAGCAGCTGCTTGTTTTATTTGTTGACCTCAAGACCGATGACAGCAATGGATGACTTGGGGTCTGGTTTGCCGTGTTACTGGAAATTAAATTTATTTAACATTCTTATGAATTCTAGATACCATGGCTATCTACAACATTGTATTGTTCTCTTATCCTGTGGACTCGAGGAGCCAGGGTTTTTATCTTTCTCTGTAAATGTCATTCTCCTCTTTGGGGGACAGAACTGCCTTTTCTCCTGGTCTGTGATTATGTCTCAGTGTGACATATGTAGCCTGTGTCCTCGCTTGTCTGTTGGAAGTGAAGCCAGTTATATATTGCTTGCTGGGTTTTTCCCAATCAAACCTTGGCCCCTGGTCGGTATTTCATGCTCTGGAAGGAATGTTTCTTCACCTGCTGGCTCAGCAGAACCATAAAGCTGGCACCGTGTTTCCAGCTTCAAAAAGCTGCCTGCACAGAAGGGGAGCCTCATGGCCGCTGCATATGGTCCGCTCTCATTTACCAGAGCCATGATCTGCAGAGCGGGGTTAATTGATGGGATCCGTTCTCCCCGTTCTCTGCAGAAAGAAATCGGAGCCCTTCAAGCACGGATGTCTGCGCTGGAGGACAAGGAGCAACAGCTGATGAGGGAGATCCAGGACCAGGAGCAGCGGCTCCAGTGGCAGGGCTGTGACCTGACACCTCTGGTGGCCCAGCTGTCCCTGGGTCAGCTGCAAGAAATCAGCAAAGCCTTGCAGGACACCCTGGCCTCTGCCAGTCAGGTTCCCTGGCAAACAGAGCCACCTGGAAGCATAAAGAGGTATCGGTGACGTCCTGCTGATTTGTGGCTGCTCACCTGCTTGACCCGCCTATGGCAGCGGCTTTGCTGTCCCCGGCTCACTGGTGTTTTCCTCAAAGTCTGTTGCTGCAGCGGAAGCTCTGTGGGTGTTTTGGTGGGAAGACTTTTTACTGTGGGGGTTTGTTTCCAGTTATTTGGTGTTCTGTTCATGCAACCTGCTGATACACCAACACTGTCCCCACTCTGATAGGCGTTTCCCATTTCCAGCCCTGTCCCAGGGTGGCTCCTCTCTGAGAACTGTGGTGCACAACTGTTCGATACTTTGGTGTTGACTGGAGCAGTTAGTTACCTTCTCATTGCTGGGACACAGCACCCAGCCAGAAGCAGCTTATGGGAGAACGGATTTATTTTAGGTTTCTGGTTTTTTAAAAATTTTATTTGCAAGTAAAAGCCCGGCGTGGTGGCGCACGCCTTTAATCCCAGCACTCAGGAGGCAGAGGTAGGAGGATTGCCGTGAGTTCAAGGCCACCCTGAGACTACATAGTGAATTCCAGGTCAGTCTGGGCTAGAGAGAGACCCTATCTCGAAAAACAAAAAAAAAAATTTACTTGCAAGTAGCAAGAGAGAGAGAGAGAGAGAGAGAGAGAGAGAGAGAGAGAGAGAGAGAGAGAGAGAGAGAGAGAGAATATGGGCTCACTGCAAATGTACTCCAGATGCAGGTACCACTTTGTGCATCTGGCTTTACATGGGTACTGGGGAATTGAACCCAGGTGATTAGGCCTTGCAGACAAGAGTCTTAACTGCTGAGCCATTTCTCTAGCCCTGGGCTTACAGTTTTGAGAGAAACTTATCATGGTAGAGAAAAGCATAGCAGGAGCAGGAACTTGGCTCACATCTTCATACACTAGAGGCAGGGAGAGAGCAGAGTTCTCAACACACCCAGTTAGCTAGACCATCACCTTCAGGTCTGCCCTAGGGACACACCTCCTTCAGCTGGGGACCAACAGGAAGCTTCATCCCAGACACTCAAGGCGACCGGGGATGTTTCACACTCAAACCACCACATTGGCCTTTTCTGATCATCTTTGAGAGATGGCCTCTGCTTCTCCCCAACAGACCGGGTGTGGCATTGAGAAAGGACGACTCACCACAGTGTTTCTGTCCAGTGGACTTGTGTTGACAGCTTGTATCGGCTGAAGGCTTGCTGTGTGTCAGTCTCTGGGATCATCTTTGTTTAGACCTCTAGGCTGTTTTCTAGATGGGGACAGAAGTATAATAAGGGTTATAATTTTCCCAGAGTCTCAGTAGGAGGGCAAAACCAGTGCTCATGAATTCTCAAGCACGTTCCCTGTATTTTGCACTATGGAGGGCTTGCTGGATTCTGCATCTAGAAGTTTCTTTGTTTTCATTTGGTTGGTTGTCTTGGGATGTGGGCATATGTGTGTGCAAGGAGGTCAGGGCTGACATCTGGTCTTCCTCAGTTACTCCCCACTTTATTACGTTTTTCCACAGTATTATTATTTTTGATTTTTTTCAGGTAGGGTCTCACTCTAGCCCAGGCTCACCTGGAATTCACTCTGTAGACTCAGGGTGGTCTCGAACTCACAACCATTCTCCTAACTCTGCCTCCTGAGTGCTGGGATTAAAGGTGTGCACCACCTTAATTTTGAGACAGGGTCCCTCACTGAACCTGGAGTTTACTGATTTGGCTAGACTAGGTGGTCAGTCAGCCCGAGGGATCCTCCCGTCTCTGCTTTCCCAGTGCTGGGATTACAGGCATTTACCACCACGCCTGGTTTTCATATGTGTGCATGACAGGCACATTATTCAGTGAGCTGTCTCTCTGGCCCTTGTTTTTGGCTTTTTGAGACAGGTTCACTATGTAGCTCAGGCTGATTTCTAAATCTCTATGTCGTTCATTCTGGCCTTGAACCCTGGATCCTCCTCCTTCTGCTTCCCAAGTGCTCAGGTCACACCTGCCCCTTGTTGCCCTTCAGGAGCTCAGATCTCATTTTGTGGTCATCCATCAGTTGGATGGAACACACATGGGTTGTTGGGTAGATGTGAGAGCAATGGGTGGTGAGGGTGTCTGGTGTGGGTGCACAGTGTAAGTGAGGGTCTCCATGCTCCCCATCTGTGGGAGATTTTCACTCAACTGTGTCCTGGCTGGCTGGGAGTGGGGGTGGGGGTGTCTGTGTCAGTCTCAGAGCTAGCCCAGCTAGCCCAGAACAAGTCTTTCTTCAAGGGATCTGTTCTCTCTCTCTCTCTCTCTTTACAGGGGATCCAGCCAACCTGTCTCCCCTGAGCTCTGGCTGATGCTCAGAGGAGCAGAATTTTTATGTAGCCCTCCCTGGCCGCCCTTAAACTGTGACAATTTCCTTGTCCCAGCCTCCTGGCCTCCGGAGTGCTGGGGTTATGGGCATGTGTCACCATACTCACTAGATCACTCACACAGCTCTCGTCAGTTTCAGCCTTAATCGAAGATGTCCACGGGGCCAGCCACAGAGCTGAGGTGCTGTTTCTGGGGAGCACTTCTGCTTTCTAAAATCTGCCACCACACAAATGTAAGGAAGGAGGTTATTTCCTTGTGTGAACCAATGAGCTCAAAGGGAAACTTCCAGAAAGCACTGGCTTTTCTGAGCGTGTTCCTTGGGTACCCCTGTGCTGGCAAGAGGTCTCCTCATCCAATCAAGGCCAAGACCTCTTGGGTGTCTGCTGGCCAGTGTTGGAGAAGGGTTAGCAGCAGAAAGGTCTATGCTAGGCTCACGGAGCCCCGCTGGCTTTGGTTTGGGGGGCCATGGAAGCAGAAGAGTCACCCCAGGATCCAATGTCTGTACATGATCACATGGCATCCTGAGGGGTGAGAGGCCATACACTATCTTTGAGAACAGCCAGCAAAAATGATTTTTAGTAAAGGTTTTTGAGGGGTGGGGGTTGAGGTAGGGTTTCACTCTAGCTCAGGCTGATTTGGAATCCACTATACAGTTTCAGGCTGGCCTCGAACTCACAGTGATCCTTCTTCCTCTGCCCCCTAAAGGCATGTGCCACCATGTCAGGCAGTTTTAAAAAAATTTATTTTTATTTATTTTATTTTTATTCTTTAATTGTCCATAATGAGTCAGGCAGTTTTTACATAAATTTTTGGTTACAAATAAAAACATCCACCGGGCTGGAGAGATGGCTCAGCGGTTAAGGCACTGGAAGCAAGTGCCTTAGGTCCCGGGTTCAATTCCCCAGTACCCATATAAGCCAGACTCACAAGGTGGCCCTGGTGCTCGCTCGCGCTCTCTCTCTCTCTCTCTCTTTCTCTCTCTCTCTGCTTGAAAATGAATAAATTTAAAAAAAAAAAACTTTAAAAACATCCACCAACATAGAGGAAGGATTAGAGAGAAAGAAGGCCTTCAGAGGATGGGGAGGGAGCGGGGAGACAACCGAAGGTCGTGGGAAGGGACATGTACATGCTTGAAAATGGTCAATGAAAGTTTTATAAACTTGAAATGTTTTTCCCTAGTGGACAAAAGGAGGTTGTTTTTGAGCCATGTAAAGCATTAGGGTCATTGAAGTCTCCTCATGTCTGGGTTCTCAGTTTCTGGGCTTCAAAGCAAGCTTCCCTTTTCTTCATCGTGTCTTCCTCTGATGAGAGGGCCTGGAAGGCCAGCTTCTACCAGTGACCAGCTCCTCCCCATTAATCCCATCCTTTCCATTGTCCATAACAGGATTGGGATGTGGGGGTCCTGAGGAGTGAGGGAGGGAAAGGATACAGAGCGGGGGTGGGGGAGTCAGGTCTTCTGAGGGCCACATCTGAGCCTGAAAGACTCAGGTTCTGTCAGTTTGGCATAAACCCAGGAGCCTGGTGCTTCACTGCTCCCCCCCCCCCCCCCCGCATTCTGTCAGGGTGAGCCTGAGACCCCAGGGAGGGCAGCCCGTCACCCC
>PVHP010015473.1:0-37433 GCA_004024765.1 Zapus hudsonius
CGCTGGCCTGTCCCCCTCCCAGATTGCGTGTCCCTGCCAGCAGGCTGTCCTTGCTGTTCCACCTGAACAAAGCACAAGGCAGGAGCGGATTCCACATGGCTGTCCTTGGGCTGAGCAGAGCAGAGCTGCTCTGGTCCTGCGAAGGTCCCACTTCCATGGCTGTCCAGTGTGACCAGCCGGTAGGGTCTTGGGTGGGGTGGCGGCGTGAAAGGCACTTGGAGGCCAGGGGGGCTCACTTGGAGCAGTGTTGCCATTCTGCTGACACCGTGGGAAGCCATCGAGAGGGTGGATCAAATGGAGACCCTACCCCCACTGGAAGCAGGCTTCGACCAATCACCACTCTCCTTACCTGTCACTGTCCCTTAGGCCAGGAAGGGTGAGACAGGTGTCCCATGGAAGAAACCAACACGGGGACAAACTCCTAATGTCCTTAGCACCCGCCCCACCGGATGGTGGGGTTTATCTTTAAATCGTGGCCCACCCTTCCTGAGGATTCAAGGGAGGAAGGTGAACCAGGAGAGCATCGTTACTGTCTCTAGAAGCGCCAATTACCGCCGGATACAAATATTAGAGAGAGCCATCTGCCTCGGAGGCCATTCGCCACCTGCTCTTTTGCTTCCACACCTATTTAATGGCTTAAATGTAGCATGTTGTCCTGCCACGGAGCAGCTGGGGAGGGGCTATTTTCTTTGTCTACCCAGGGGCTCACCAGCCAAGCCACATAGCAAGGCTGAGGGTTTCAGGGCGAGTGCCACCCACCAGGGTCTTCCAAGTGACCACAGCTCCCTCATTAGGGAAGCCACAGCTGTCGGGCCTCCTCTGACAACGGGCAGCCAGCCCCGGGGGTAGAACGCTTCTTCTCTGTTGTTGTTTTTTTATTTTTGGTGTTTAGTCTACAAGTTATTTCCTCCTCTGTGAGACTAAAAAACATGTCACAATACATAGTCACATTTTAGGCATTTCCAGAGACATTGTAACAACATAATTCCTAACACCCCAGAATGAATGAAGCATGAGGCTAGCTTTAGAGAAAGACGTGCATTTCTAAGGGAAGGATGGTGACGTGCAGAGGGAACTGTAATTGACCATTTTTTCATTTATTTCTCTGTGTGTGTGTGTGTGTGGAGGTCAGAGGGCTTGCCTGTGCTCAGCCTTCATCTCTTCTGTTGTACACGAGTCTGGCTTTGGATCAGCTTTATGTGGATGCTGGGGAATTAAACCCAGGTGGACAGGCGTCATGAGCACCTTTAACCACCTGGCCACCTCCCCACCTCTCTACATAGGTCGTTACCTGTGATCAGGGTGCTCTGATGAGGAAGCACCCAGCCAGCAGGCGAGGGGTGGGATTATCTGCGTGGCAGTTGGATCCCAAGGCAAGGACTGTTTGCACAGTGAGGGCCAGATCTCCCACCTCTGACCTGGACTCCCCAAGACTCCCCCACCTTCCTCGGGAACACAGTGAGGGCCAGGTCACCCACCTCTGACCTGGACCCCAGGGGTCCCTCCTGCTACCTTCTTCAGGAATGCCTGGCACTGTGCCCATCTTATTTCTGAACCCCTTCTTTGACAGGAAAACCCAAGCCTGCACTTGGCCCAGAAGCATGTGCTTATATGAGTGCAAGAAGCTAGTGCAAGAGACACGCTGTACCTCCCTGGGAGAGGAGGAGACAGGTGTGGAGGTCCCCATCCTCTGGCCACCTGACCCCTCCCAGCACCCCTGAAGTCCTTCCTTGAGGGGCCTTTGCCACATGCAAATGGGTCATCTCCACCGGATGGGGGGTGCTGGTGGGCTTTGTTGAATTTTACGTGGACAAACCATGTTTACTCATTCTCCCCCGATTACCACTTAGTGAGGGTGTCCATGGCCCTCAGTGACCTGAGTGTGCAAAGTGGTCTGCTCTCTGAGGGGATTACATCATCAACACAAAGCACAGATGCACAGCTGTCCCCTGGCTCGGGCACAGGGCCACCTCTGAGATGGCACACACCGCTGGCACCTGCCTTCTCTGGATATGGTTTCCTTCCTCGCCTCTGACCAGAGACCAGAGACCAGTTTAGGACTTCCTGAGACTACTCACTCCTGCACACCTCTGTCTCCAGGACTAAGAGGAGGGGCCCTGGATTGCACCCTTCCTCCCATCCCCTATGGCTTCCTAAACAGAATGGCGGCTGTGGCATGGTGGGGGCTGGGCCTCAGGTTTTTGGAAGGGACTCCTCATACTTGGGCATATGGACCACTGTGCGTCTGGCACAGTATCCTCTCTCTCTCTCTCTCTCTCTCTCTCTCTGACATGGAAGTGGGATTATCTTTACAAGGTGGTGGCTGCATTCCTTCGGTGTAAGTCCAGAAGGGGAAGGTCGGGCTGGAAGGCAGTTCTGTCCTTCACTATCGCCCATGGTGGCCTCAGGGACATCCACTCCTGCCAGCAGTGAGCAGGGCTCCCATTTCCGGACGGACCTCACCACCGAGCGCCTGCGCGCTCTGCTTCAGTCAGAGCTCTGTCACCCTGTGGTGCCTTCTCATGGTGGCCTCGCCTGCATTTCCTGGTGGTGGACGACAGTGGCCATTGTGCACTTCCTGGACAGACATCTTGGTCTACCTCCACCCTTCAGTTAGTGGCTTCACATACTTTCTTGCTATTGGTCACAGGAGATCCTTTCCACTTGAGGACTACAGCCCGCTGTGTGCCCACCCCCCTCCTGGAATCCATATTTCTGCCTCAGTTGTCAGGCTGGGTACATCCCCTGGAGCTACAATGAGCTCCTGTCTGGGTTTCAACCTGTGGAATTTTCCTTTCCTCCTCCCATAGACGTTCTTCCCTGTGCACATCCCGGGGCCTGGCTGGAGATGAAGAAGCCCAGTCTGCTTTGTCCTTGTCCCCAAAGGGCTCATCAGTACCAGAGGCAGAGTCCAGGGCGTCTCCCCAAGGCTGCCCATTGACAGTGTGGCCTTGACTCACCAATCCTGCTGGAATCCTGAAGGAAGGGAGCTGGACATTAGAAAGGTAGTCTGCCCTCTCTAGACCCTCACCTGAGGCGACTGGGGACCTTCGTGGGGTGGAAGCTGCTTCCCTCAGCTCCAGCCTCCTCAGGGCTCTGGCCTTTGTCCTTCCACATGCCGTCAGCGCCCTTTGCTGAGCCTGGATACACATGACCTCAGAGTGAGGACTCAGGCTGCCGTGGTGGCTTCGTGTAGCCTGGGTCATTCGGGCCGGAGGCTTGCCAGCCAACCACTCCCAGGCTGAGTCGGCCCCAGGCCCAGGAGATCTGCCCTTGTGCCGGGAGTGAGCTGAGGATGCATGGCCCACACCGATCTGAATGTCTCCTTCTCAGATTCCAGGGGAACTGATGGAGCCTCCATTTGACAGCTCACAGTTCTGTTGGCATTTGGTGGGTCCCAGTGCCCATTCCTCTCTTGAAAACTGCCCACACCGGCCACTTAACCCTTCTGAGCCCCAGCAGCAACCAGGAGGGAGGAGCCCCGGGGCCCGTGTCCAGGGGTCACTGACTTGTTTATTATAGAAGGATCTGTGTGAAGGATATCATCCCCTCAAGGTCAGAGCCCTTTCATTAAACTATCCAAAGGCCTTTAATCGTTTAATAATTTTTACCATTGAATCATTTGTCTGGTTCTCTGTATTTTCCTGAGTTGATTTTAGAAGCTTTCTTCTTCCTATGGAATTTGTACATTTCTTGCAGATTTTCAGATTTACTGCTGGAACATTATTCATGGATCTGCTGGTTTTAATTTCCCGATTTCCCGCTGTGTCTGGGCCCGGAGTTCTTCCACAGGGAGGCCACGCCATAGCGGCACCAGCCCTGCCTTCCTCTCCCAGACTCCTTTGCTCTGGCTGTGGGACATGGTTCCTGATGCCCCAATGGCTTCCTCCATCTGGCTGCTCCTGCCTCCTGCCTGAGGCTGGCGACAGGGCCTCTGCTTCCTGCTCGTTCTCCCTGCATTCAGCACAGACTCACTCCAAGGTTCTGTTTTTGGGGTTTCCTGTGCATGTTGATGGCTCCCAACATGCTGTTATGAGAGACAGTGCTTGGACAAAGAGCCTGTCTTCTCACTAGGCCTCTGTCACTTAGCCTGTGACTAACTCCCTGTGTGACCTCGTCTCTAACCTGCTGCTTCCTGGCCTTGACCTACTTGTCAGATTTTTCTAGATTCTACATACATTAACATCACACAGCATTTTTCTTGTGTCTTACTGCATCTGGCACAGTGTCTTCTCTCTCTCTCTCTCTCTCTCTCTCTCTCTCTCTCTCTCTCTCTCTCTCTCTCTCTCTGACATGGAAGTGGGATTATCTTTACAAGGTGGTGGCTGCATTCCTTCGGGTGTAAGTCCAGAAGGGGATGGTCGGGCTGGAAGGCAGTTCTGTCCTTCACTATCGCCCATGGTGGCCTCAGGGACATCCACTCCTGCCCGCAGTGAGCAGGGCTCCCATTTCCGGACGGACCTCACCACCGAGCGCCTGCGCGCTCTGCTTCAGTCAGAGCTCGGTCACCCTGTGGTGCCTTCTCATGGTGGCCTCGCCTGCATTTCCTGGTGGTGGACGACAGTGGCCGCTGTGCACTTCCTGGACAGACATCTTGGTCTACCTCCACCCTTCAGTTAGTGGCTTCACATACTTTCTTGCTATTGGTCACAGGAGATCTTTAAATGTTTTATGTTATCCCTGACCACACATTTTATTTACAGATATTCTCACTAGTCCATAGTGGGTTTCTTTTTTCTTGTCAGTGGGTTGTTTCCTTTGCTGTGACAAGGGTGGTAGAGGATGGAGGACACAGGGGTCTTAGTTTGGGTCTCTGGCAGATTTCAGTTGTCAGGGTGGGTACAGACAGTGGTCCGAGGTGATCAGGGTGGCTCCATCACCACTCATTAGAGGAATGGGTGGGTACCAGAAGTGAATTCAGTGAGGGGGGCAGAGCCCAGAACCCAAGAAGATGGTTAGGGAGTGTTAACCAGGTCCTTGGAAACGGTGAGAATCCCAGACCTGAATCCAGCCATCTGCAGGACCAGAGAGCTCCGTCGGTCACCCCTCATCCCAGCAGGGTCCCCGTGTGTAGTTCCTGCCTGGCCTGTGTTACCTGAGCCAGCAGGCTCTCTGCAGGGAGCTCCCCTGGGGTTTCCAGTTCAACTGGAGCAGAGCTCCGCCTTTTCTCTTGCGGTCACTTGGGGCACAAGCGGTAATGGCCGGAAGACCACCGAATGGGACAGACTCCAAAACCTGTGGCTTCCCTCAAGCAAACTGACTCCAAATGGAGTTTGCGCTGCTGGTTGGCAGGTACCAAGAGTTTTATTGTTCTTTACTTCTAAGGAGTCACTATGGTCCAAGTGCCATCTCACAACCCATGACCTTGAACTCAGGGAACAGGGTTCTGGGGCTCTTGTGTATTCTCGCTCTCTCCCTCTCTTCCTCCTTCCTCCCTTACCTTCTCTCACTCTCAGACTTAACCCCCCACACACACACTCAGATTCTGCCTGTCTCACACCTATGGCTGCCTGTCCTTAGGAGCAATGACAGGAGGTCAGGGGTCACCCTCTTGCAGTGCTCAGTCTCCGACATGTCCATCAGCAGTTCCTGCCCCCTTGCCTTCCCCAGCTCATGGCCCATCCTGCCAGGATTCCAGGTACAGCCGGGAGTTCCTGCAGAAGACTGGACTAGCCTGGGGACAGCTTGGGTCATCCGTCCCTTCATGATGTGTGTGGGGTGGGGGTCGGCGTCCTCAGCCTTTTCAAGTGATGAGCTTCTAGGCCACATGAAGGAGATCCACACCTTGGCAATGGCACAGCCCCGCCTGGGCCTCTGTCGTCCATAGAAGGAGGTGCCCGGGGGCCAGGTGGGCTCTGCCAGCCCTGACTCAGCTGGGCCGCCCCTCATCTGCCTTAGACCCACGCCAGCCACGTGGCCAGCATCCTGTTGCTTTCTGAGAGTGCCAGCCATGCAGGACCAGTGTCTGCATTGTCTGTTTGCAGTGACGCTTCTGGGTGCTCAGCAGGTGCACGCGTGTGCATGCGTGCGTGCATGTGTGTGTGTAAGCAGAGAGTTCCATGTTGGGAGGAGGCTTCTGTCTGATTTGTTCTCTGAGAAAGCAGCAAGCATTGTTTTCTGTTCTGGGCTCTTATTTGCCAGGCTGAATGGTTTTGCTTCCTGCCTTGGTTGGGCATTTGGGGGAGGAGGGCTTTGTGGGTGAACAGCTCGCTGATGTGCAGAGCGTGACGGTGTGCGGTGTGCAGAGTGCTGTGTGTGGTGTGCAGAGTGTGGTGTGCAGAGCGTGGTGTGCGGTGTGCAGAGTGCTGTGTGTGGTGTGCAGAGTGCTGTGTGTGGTGTGCAGAGCGTGGTGTGCAGTGTGCAGAGTGCGGTGTGTGGTGTGCAGAGTGTGGTGTGCAGAGTTTGGTGTGTGGTGTTCAGAGTGCGGTGTGCAGAGTGCTGTGTGTGTGGTGTGCAGAGCGTGGTGTGCCGTGTGCAGAGTGCTGTGTGTGGTGTGCAGAGTGCTGTGTGGTGTGCAGAGTGCTGTGTGGTGTGCAGAGTGTGGTGTGCCAGCAGGCATGCAGGTGCAGCTTCAAGACCACTCCAGCCCCCCTGGGCCATTTCTGGTTTTGACTGATGCTTTCCATGGTGGCCATGTGTACATGTGTACATTGGAGACTTTTCAATAAGGAAGTGGCAGTGTGACGGTCGGCAGAGGAGAGGACGACACTTCTGCTGGAGGGGCCTGCTGTGCGCCTGTCCTTGGGTGGCTGTAGACGACAGCCAGCAGCTGACTTCCAGGGTCTGGAAAGTCCACATGTTGCTGAAACAAGACGATGGCTTCCCAGAGTTGCTGTCCTCCCTCTGTCCCTTCCCCCCTCCCTTCTGTCGTGTCCTCCCTCTGCTGGGATTGCAGAATGGCCCTTGCGTGGGCCTAGGGTAGTGGGCAACATGTGACGAAAATCTGACTGCTTCTCTTTTTTTTTAAAAAAATATTTTATTTATTCATTTCAAGCAGAGAGAGAGAGAGAGAGAGAGAGAGAGAGAGAGAGAGAGAGAGAGAGAGAGAGAGCAGGGCCACCACCTTGTGGGTCTGGCTTATGTGGGTCCTGGGGAATTGAACCCAGGGCCTTAGGCACTGGAGGCAAGTGCCTTACCCACTGAGCAATCTCTTCAGCCCTGACTGCTTTTCAATACCCCATTTCCTTTCTTTCCCGCTCTGTAAGTTAGTAGGGCACCCCTTCTCTGGAGACCCCATCCTGTGAGGTCTGGGGTCTCCAGAGTGAGTCCGGGGAGCGGCTCTCGCTGAGAAGAGGCACTCAGTTGGCCTGTCTGTGTGTGATCTGGAGGGCAGGATGCAACCCCCTCCGTCAGCGGGCACAGTCCCGCTGGGACCTTGGGCAGGTGCCATAGGGTCTGCCCGTGCTCCCTCAAGGATCCATGTTTCTTTCCGTCCGCTCCCACCCCTGCCGTCGAGGGCAGCTGCACCTAGATCAGATCTTAGCCTCAGCAGGCACAGCTCAGAGGCGGTGTGAGGCTTGGGTGGAGGCGGAAGGTGGGTGGGGAACTGAGGCACAGCCCCTAGCTGCAAAGCCAAGCTGGGACCAGGGCAGCAAGAGCAGTGAGCCGGGCTTGGGGATCTGGCCTCTCAAGGACTTCAGTGGGGGTCATAGACCCCGCCACCCACAGCTGCAGCATCTCTGTCTACAGCTTAGGAGTCGTGTCTGGGTGGCATCCAGTGTTGGATCAAAGGACCTGCTGTCCAGGGGCGCCCAGGGTTCTGTGCAAGAGCAGACATGGGAGAGGAGACCCGGGGCCCCAGCTGTGCCCTAACACCTGCCAGGTGCTCCTTACCTCAACATCGCTCTTATCCCAGGCTGACTGGTAAATTGCTGGCTGGGCACAGGTGATACAAGCACACAGTTTTGGTTTTTAACTTTTTATTGACAGCTTCCATAATTGTAGACAATAAACCATAATTCCCTCCTTACACCCATTTCCCCCTCTCAAATCCACCCCTGATCATATCCCTTCCCGCTCTCAATTAATCTCTATTTTGTTTTGATATCATCATCTTTTTATTGTCATATCACAAGGTTCTTGTTACATTTTGAAAATTATTATCTTTATTATGAATAAGTATATATATTGTATAAACAAATCTTGTGAATGTGTCCCCGATTCCCTCCTCTCTGTCCCCTACCCACTTGGGGTCCTTCTTCAATGAGCATACTGGATTTGTCCATAGGTTAGGGGGCTATGAACTGCACCTGAGGTCGCCAGGTTTTCTTTCTTTCTACCCCCTTTGTGCGTTGTTGCTGAGGGGGGCAATGTCTCTGGATATTCTCCCCCACCATGGTTCTTACATTCTTTCCACCCCCTCTTCCATTCAGTTCCCTGAGTCATGGTGGGTGAGTTTTAAGTCTGCTTTATTGTTGAGATCTTAAGTATCTCTGGATCTTTGTCCTGGGTTGTGTTGGGTATCGTTGGTGTCTGTCTCCATTGACCTTTCATGGGTTATCAGACTTGTTATGGTGATTGGTCTCCTGTTTGTCTTTCACTTTCTTGTAGGTTTCATTTCAGCCCAGTGTGAAGGCCAGGGGTGATTTGTCTCCTGCCAGGATGTCAGCTATCATCCAATGTCTTCTTGGTGGAATTGAGTTGTCCCCGGTTCTCTCACTGCCTTCTGAAAAATACAAACAGAATCTCCATTGGAGAGTGAGATCAATATAGGTTCAGTGAGACAACATTGTTATTTTGGCTAGTTCCTAATGGGTGTAGCCTTTCTGTAGCTCTCTCGTAGTGGGAATTTCCCCTTGAAGCCTGGGTTCTTGGCCCCCATAGGATTTTGCCATGGATCCCAGTTCCAGTTAAGGGTTCCCTGTCACTGAGTGGATCTCTTAGCCAATCAGTAAACCATTGATTACCCTCATCAGTTTAGTGCCACTATTGCACAGATGAGCACTTCTTGACTTGCTGGTCTCTTCCATACAGCAGTGTGTTCAGCATTCTTGTGACAACTGTCTATATTGCATATCAGTGGTCTCTGCTTTCTCCAAATATCATTGACCAATTTCCCCTGGCAGCTCATTCAACACCTACCATCTGGGAGCTGGTTACCATTCTGGATCTAGAAGGATCTCTAGGTGCTGTTTTATGACACTCTGTGATTTCTTCAGCAATGGGGTCTTCTTACCTTAGGTCTGTAGCAGGTATTCAAGAGCTTTGACAGAAGTCTGTCACATTTTGGGGACCTCATGGGTCTCTTTGATCAAAATCTCAGTGTGGGAAGGAACTAATAAGTGGGACAGGGAAATGCAGGCCTGAACAATTACTCTTGAGGTTAGGCTTCCTTCCATTCTGTTCATGGCCCCTCATAGCAGGTGGTGCCCTCAGCTTCCTCAGGAGCTCACTTTATGAAAGCAATACTTTTATGGTGTCAATTCATTATTAGTTTAGTTTATTGTATGAGTCCCCCTCCCTCCCATTGCCCCCTCATTCTTTCCATCCCCCTCCGTTCAGAGGGCCCAGCTTTTAGATGTGCCAGCCTGGTTGACAGAATGCTCAGGTTTGAGAGAAGGACATAGTCAAGGGTGACCTCAAAGGCTTTTCCCTGAGAACCTAGAAGAAGAAATACCCCATTCTGTGTGTGTGAGTGAGAGAGAGAGTGTGTGTGTGTGAGAGAAAGAGAGAGAGAGTGTGTGTGTGAGAGAGAGAGAGAGTGAGTGTGTATATATGTGTGAGTGTGTGTGAGTGTGTATATGTGTTTGTCTGTGAGTGTGTGTGGGGGGGATCAGCAGCTTGGAAGTCAGGTGGAGTCTCTGAGCTTTGCTGATAACCTGAGTATCCCTTCTTTAAACACAATTTTTCCAATAAGGTAAGCACATCTGCCAATCAAAATCTCTCTCCTTCCTACTTTCTGTGGTGCTCACCAATGTGATGGGAACCAGTCAAACCGAGATGGCACCAAAGATAGAATGAAGAATAAGAAATTTAATCATGTCAACATGGACTCAAGGAATAACTTCCAAAGCCTGAGTACCAAGCTCTGATGGCTCAGAGTTTTTATAGACAGTATGGTGGGCAGTCTGACATCACCTTGAATTCTTTACTCTATTGGTGGGCTACGAGGTTGAAAGGTTATGTGATTTGGGGGCAGAAGCAGAAAGTACAAATAAAGGGCAGAAAGTTGTTTGCTCAGGGGTGTTTGTGCTCATGGCTGCACTGACCTGATCCAAGCAGGTGCGGCTGCCTAGACAGGAGACTCAATGTCATGCTGTCTTCCTGGCAAAGCTTGGACAATAGAAACTGTTTTAGAGTTTCATCTGGGCCTGGTTTCTTCTACCTACCAAGATCACCAGTAAGGCTGGAGAGATGGCTTAGGGGTTAAAAGAGCTTGCTTGCAAAGCTACGGCCTGGCTTTGATTCCCCATTACCCAGTGGCACATGCATCTGGAGTTTGTTTGCAGTGGCAAAAGGCCCTGTCATGCCTGTTCTCTCTGTTGTCTCTCCTTCTCTCTTTCAAATAAATAAATATTCAAAAATATCACCAACACCTTGTATTTTCCTAATGCAAACGGGAATGTTCTGGGTTCCTCTTCCTGATGCTTCATCAGCATTTGACAGAGTTAGGCACTTCTCCTTGGAATTCTGTGCAGACCCATTACCTAATGGCCACCGAGCATGGCCACTCTCCTGGATGTTGTACCCCATGTCCTGAGCTGAGCTTACTCTTGGGCCTCATGGCTTCATTGCCGTCTCCAATCCACATTTCTGCCTCTGAATGCTATCCATTCTGACCAGTCCCCTCACCACAGACCTGCGTGTCCAGATGTCTGCACAGTGTTCTCTTCTGCATATTCAATGCAATGCTGCACCAACCAGATCCCAAACTGCACTCCAACATCCTTATAATTTTATCGAATAAGCTATGATTTTTATTGTGCTCATTTTTCTTGAAGTGACATTTGGGGAAAGAAATAGCATCGAGGGCATCTGGAATGAAGAGTGGAGATGTCACGTGATGCAGAGTGGCTGAGGAGTGAGGCGAGGGGGCGCTGGTCCCTGGGATCATTTCCAGACTCCCAGAGGGGCCTTCGGTCTCTGCACATCATTGGCTTTGGATTGTGAATCTGTGTGGCTGCCACTTCCCAGGCAGGACACCGTCATGAAGTGTGTGGACAGCTCACCTGAACTGTAGACATGCATCTACGCAGGACAAGCAGCCAGCTACTACGTGGCCCAAAATCTGCATGGTCACGTCTCCAAAGAAGACATCGGAATGGCCAGTGGGCGTAGGAAAGATGCTCACGTCACTTGTAATCAGGAAAGGTCCAGTCAACACCACAGTGAGGTACCACTTCTCAACCTCCAAGCGATTAAAGCCAGAAAGATGTGCAGAGATGAGCCCTGGTCAAAAGGCAGACAAATCGGAATTTCGACCTGGGGTGGGATTGCGGATTGGGCAGCCCTTGCAAAAGACTCTGACAGTCTCTCAACCCTCAGACAAGGAGTTACCTGTGGCTTGTCAGTTCACTTCCAGGTACACACACAAGGGACGGAAGGCACCGTGCACTCTGACATGTATCCACAAACGCTCATGGCAGCTTCCTCTTGACAAAACCCAGGTGCCCATCACTGGATCACAAAGTCCATGAGGTCTGTCTACATAGTGGGATGGGTGTTGCAGTCAGCTTTCTAGTTGCTGCACAGAAAGAACCCAAACAAAAGCGACTTATGGAGGAATGGGTTTATTTGGCTTATGGACTCAAGGGGAGACGCCATTCTGGCAGGGAAAATGATGGCATGAGCAGAGGGCTGGACATCACCTCTGCCACAGCACTGCAAACAGCGGCAGGAAGGTGTGCCAAACACTACTAGCAAGGGGAAGCTGGTTTATAACCTCATAAGCCCACCCCCAACAACACAACTTCATCAAGGTTATAAAACCCAAACTGCCATCAGCTGAGGATCGATCTATCAGATCACATTCAATTGTTTGTGGGGGACACCTGTATCAAACCATGACAGATGGGATTCAGCTACCCTGATCCATTCTCCAACATGAATCAACAGTGGAAAAAAACTTAATGATACCAATCACAGAACCATATGTGACTGTTTTACTAAAGGAATAGGTAGAATAGGTGATGCCACACAGAGAAAAGAAATGGTTGCTCTTGGGCCGGGCGTGGTGGTGCACGCCTTTAATCCCAGCCCTCGGGAGGCAGAGGTAGGAGGATCGCCGTGAATTTGAGGCCACCCTGAGACTACATAGTGAATTCCAGGTCAGCCTGGGCTAGAGTGAGACCCTACCTCGAAAAACCCAAAAAAAAAAAAAAAAAAAAAAAAAGGTTGCTCTTGACAGACATGGTGTATCAGTTACCTTCTCATTGCTGAGACAAAACACCTGGCTGGAATCAGTTTAAGGGAGAAAGGATTTATTTTTGGCTTACAGATCCAGGTTGCAATCCTTCATGGGAGGAAGGCATGGTGGCAGGTGCAGGTCACATGCCGCCCAACAGTGAAGAAGCACAGCAGAGTGATGGGTGTGACTTGCTCAGCTCTCTTTGTCTAGGACCCCAGGCCGTGGGACGATGCCACCCACCGTTGGCGTGGGTTCTCCTACCTCAGCTAATCTGATCTAGAAAATCTCTCACAGGTGTGATGGAAACTTTGTTTCCGTGGCGATTCTATACCCTACAAAGTTGATAAGCAGAGATGAACCATCCCGGGGAGGGAAGGAGGCAGACAGGGGACAAGAAGGCTCGTGGGTCCAGGGTTCCTTTCAGGTGATGAAGCGTTTTGATGATGTGGTGATGACAGGTATGTAACACCAAGCCTACAACCAGCCACTCACTTGGATGTTTTAATGAGTGCCTTTGATGGTATGTGGATTATATCTTAATTTCCCATCTACAACCAGCCTCCTATATGCAGCTGCAGGACACATGCTTCTGCGAATTTGAATTGTTATAGGAAAAAGTGGAAGACAATTGACACTCCTCCCAAGGGCAGAAAGGCAAGAGCGGCCTGACAGACTAGTTTTAACAAGGCTTGTGGGTCACTTTCTCGCCAGCCTGTCACAGGGCCAGCAACTGGATGCACAGGCTAGCCTTGGAGGCCAACAAGGGCAGAGTGCTGTCCACCTTGGCAAAAAAACACCTGCAGAGAGAGGGTGCTGCTGGTCTGCCTTCCCCCAAACCCAGCTCATCCCTGGCATCGGTTGTACCAGGCTCTCCTGTGCTTGGGGATCCCTGGGCCTCTCTGTGCTGGGAGCTCCCATTGCTTCCTTCCCAGGGCTCCAGGGCTGAAGCAGAGCCCATGTCTCGTTCCTACATGCCTCCCTCTCTACTCATGCCAGGGGCATAGAACAGCTGAGTAAAGAGGGCAGTGTGTTCCCAGCCCAGAGGTGGGTTTACATGTCAGCTGTGCGCTAAGAACCAGTTGACTAACCAAGGCATTGGTGACATGGTGACCAGAGCCATCATCCACCCACCTGGTGAGGACCTCTGGTGGGGTTTAGTCTCGTGCTCCTCATCCGATCTGCACCACCTCTCCACGCATGCCCTGTTCCCATGGAGCTTTCCTTTCCTTCTGCCTGCGCACCACGTGGACTGCTCTGTATTCAGACCACACATTTAATCATTCACTGAATCCATGATGACAGCCACTGGTCCAAGATGCCGGGGCTGAGGACTGCTGGGGAAGCTTGGTGTTCCTGGGTTGCTCTGCACAGAAGTCTGAGGGAACCAGAATGGATGGCTTTGCTGAGTCCCTGCACCTGCCGTGGACAGTGGACACTACCTCGGATGGTGTGCGATGCCCGCAGGCAGGGAGAAGGGAAGAGCCAATGATTTTCCAAACAAGCCGATTGGGGCACTTTGGAAGCTATAGCCGACTTCAACCTCTAGGGTTTTATTATTTTAATTTATTATTTCAAACCTGTTAACCAGCTATAATGTTGGCTGTTATTCCCCAAAATAATTAATCATAGACAAACTCAGAAATCCAAAGAGGTTAAGCTGGGCAACCCCGCCTAATGGATTAAATGCTGTAATTAATATGGCTGTGGCAGCCTCCTCTCATTGGACTCTTTAATTACGTTCTGATGACTATTTTCTAGCCCGTGGGGGAGTCACGGTTCCCCGGGGCTGCAGACGGTGGCAGCCGTACCAATGAGCTCCTCCCAGAGCGCAGGCTTGGCAGACTTTCATCAACACAGGTCTGTCGCCAAGAAGGTCTTGAGTCTTTTGGCAGGAGGATTAGTTCCTGTCAAGCTCATTTTCAGAGAAATGTTGTAATTGACAGTGACAATCCCACAGGGTGGCCTGTGCTTGGGTTTCTCCAAGTGCCACCACGGCCTTGTCCCCTTCCCCGAGTGCTGGCTCCCACCTGGGTCTCGCTATGTCCTGCCACAGAGTATCTGGGGCAGAAGGACATTGGGCCATAGAGGTAAAGTGGTGTCACAGGTGGGGGGACAGTCAACCCATTAGTCCATACAGGTGACAAAGCATCAATGACCACAGCTCCTGGAAGCCTCTCCAGCCAGCTTCTTAACCTGACCTTAACCTCCTCTGTCTGAGGGTACTCAGCGGACCCTGACACCCTAGAGAAGAGACTGTGAACAGGGCCAGTGAGACTGCAACACTGCGTGAGCTGCCTACAGCCTCTCCACCCAGAACGTTTGAGTCAAATCACCTTTGTAGAATGTTGAGAGCTCCCCCTCACATCCTGGAGCCACACCTCCTTCCATGCATGGGACATGCATCATGGTTTCTACCTTGTAGATAAGCTTCCCTTTCATAGCAACAACTCTCCTGACTCTAGTATTTCTCTTTTTTTCTTTTTCACACCTTTCATATCCACATGCCCCTATGCATGGAGGCTGGAGACTAATGATGAAAGGGAGGGTCTCCTGCCCGAGAACCTGCTCCCATAGGAAGCTCTTTCAGCGGAGGCTACTTTTATGTTTCATATTTTTGTGAGTTAGCCCTTTCATCTTGACTGAGTGTTGGTGTCCTTATGAACAGGTTTGTCAGCTTTCAACCTCTCCTTAGTTCTCGAAAGAACCCAGGGCCTTGTCGATGCTGGGCAAGCACTCTACCATTGAGTTCTAGCACCAGCACTCTGTGCAAGATGAAGGTCATATTGAGGATCTATGTCTCTATAAGGGGACTCCTGCTGGGTACCAAGTCTTCTCAAACACGGTGGCCCATAGCAGTGTCCTTCAGTATGACATGTGCTTTCTTGATCACACCGGGCTGGGCTCAGCGAGTGGTTCTTCCGCTCATATCAGTCACAAATGCTTGAGTTTGACAAATACTAGATTGGACAAAAGCCACACTGACTCACGGATTTGAGATGTGACTGTTAGATTTTGGACTTGGATGTCTATGGAAATACACTTGCAAGGGTTCATAGAAGCCTTTACTTCCAGCTGAATGGCCTTCAGACCTCACCACCATTTTCCCCAGATCTTTTCAGCATATTTTATGATGCCTTGTATTTGGTCTTGGTACAGACCTTATTCCACCTCTAGAATCACTTACCAGTGTAGGGGTGCTAAGGCTTGTGGGCTGTGTTGGAGGCTCGGCCCTCAGTGTGGGTTCTAAGAGGTGATGTGATCGTTAGGAGATGGAGTCTAGTGAAAGTCGCTGAACCATTGAGGTGCATCTTCAGAAGGAATCTGTGTAGTTCTGCTTAGTTCTCCAAAGAACCTAGGGCCTTGTGGATGCCAGGCAAGCACTCTACCATTGAGTTCTAGCCCCAGGTCCTACACACTGAAACTTAAAGTCCACTTTTGGGGCTGGAGAGATGGCTCAGCGGTTAAGGCATTTGCCTCCAGTGCCTAAAGACCCGGGTTCAATTCCCCAGGACCCACATAAGCCAGACCCACAAGGTGGTGGCCCTGGTTCTCTCTCTGTGTCTGTCTGTCTGTCTGTCTCGTTATCTGCTTGAAAAATGAATAAATAAAAAAAAATAAAATCCACTTTTGTTGAAACATTGGCTCTTCTCTTGGAACTGGGTGAGAAGGCTAGAGGCTGATAATGTACTCTCTGGCTGAGCAATTTTTTTTGCATGTAGTATGTGTGGTATGGTGTTTGTGTAGTGTGTTGTGTGAGCACAAGTGTGTGCAGATGTTTATACCATGTGCACATGTGAGTGGGGATCAGAGGAGAGACCATCTGGTGTCCTCTGTCGCTCATCCACTTGTTTCCTTGAGACAGAGTCTTTCACTGAACCTGGAGTCAGACAGGATGAACAGTGAGCTCCAGTGGTTCTCTGGTCTGTTTCCCACTGGGTAGGGGTTACATTCATGCATGGACAAAACAGGCTTTTTTAAATGGTCCTGGGGATTGAACTCAAGATGGGATGTGGTTCTCTGGTCTCTGTTTCCCACTGGGTAGGGGTTACATTCATACATGGACAAAACAGGCTTTTTTAAATGGTCCTGGGGATTGAACTCAAGATGGGTCAGGCCCTCTCAGGCCCTCATGCTTTCACAGAAACCTGCTGAGCCATCACCTCCATTCCCTGAGTGATTTTTAAGCCACGTCAGAGCAAGGTCTATGACTTCTCTGACATGTGAGTTGATACCAGGGTTATGGAGGCCATTTGGAGAATGAGGCTTTCCCTCTATAACAGTTCTCCCTGAGTTGTTTATGGCTTACTCTTGAGGGATTGGGATTATTAGAGGTGACTTGTTTTATCTTGGTCTAGTCACAAGGGGTTCCAGGTCTGGAAACATTCTGGCCTTGTGGCTTTTTGTGGTGCTTTATGACATCTGTTGAGAGGGTACAAGGATGGACAGGTGACAGGATAAGGATTATGAACCAGTGTTCATTTGTCTTTGCTCCCCTTGTGGAGGGCACGACCTGTCTCAGTTGACAGGTAGTTCTAAGAGTGGCAAGAAGGGACAACCCCAACATGCATGTAGGTTTCAAGTCTCCACTTACATCACACTTGTTACTGTCTTATTGGTCATCACAAGACTGCTGGTTACACATGGGGTGAGGGAGGGAGGGACATGCAGAGGGAGTGAGCCTAGTGAGGCCAGGACATGTTGGAGACAATCACTGTAGCCCCTGCCTTGAGAATTCAGCACACACACACACACACACACACACACACACACACACACACACACTGCCATACATAACCATACTTAGTTTTAGATATTTAAAACTAAATGTTTTTAAATAAATTATACAGTGAATAAAACACTTATGCCTCACTTTCTTCTTCCATAAAGTGATGTGTCATCATCAAAATGGCGATCCTCTTGTTTGTAACTGAATGGTCTACCATGAATCTATTTTCTATTATAAATCTGTATTTCCTAGTGTAAATATCAATTTCCAGCTTGATTTCTTAGCCCTAATTTCTTCCTACTACACTTTACTTTCATATTTTCAAGTGTGTTGATAATTATATTCTGTACACAGATGCCAACAAATTTTATGGTTTTGTTTGTGGACTGATTCTGCAAGTTAATAAATAAGTAAATTTTTGACAATATAACTAAGTAGATGTTTCATTGAGGGCACCCCACCCCTGGGACAGTTTTATATCCAAGTAACATAAACACTTCTCATCTCTTCATGCTTAAGATCACACCACCCTTTATTCAGTGCAGAGAATGGACCATTAGCCCAAAAGACAGCGTGCATCTGACCAAGTCTCCTTTCTCCCCCCTCCATACACTCACCTTCCAGCTTCTGATCAATCGATCAATCAAGTAATCAATTGTTGCTCTGATCCAGACCAGGTCTTCCTGATCTGAGTGACTTATGTCAAGCCCATGGTCACACTGTGTGAGGGTGCATCCTAAAATAATATTAGACCAGAGTTGCTTTTATGTTTGTTTATTTTTTTTTTTGAGACAGGGTCTCATGTAGATCAACATGACCTCAAACTTACTATGAGGATGACCTTAAACTCCTGCCTCAGCCTTTGGGTGCTGGGATGACAGGCACGTGCACTGCTTCACCTAGTCGGAAGTGGTTCTGTTCCTTTGAGTTTGTCTTCAAACTTGACTGACAGACTATCAAATTATAGTCTATTAGCTTGAATTATTTTTTTCCCTCAAAAAATTTCAAGAACCGGTTCTTTTGTCTTCTAAAGTCACAACTTGAGAAGATATAGATACACATTTGTAAATATTCCATAGTGAAGGCACCTGCTCTGGTCTTGACACAGCGTGGGTATGTTCCCAAAGACACATGTGCTGGGCACTGAGTCCCAGAGGTGGTGGGCAGGAGGGATCAGGAGCACTCCTGAGGGGAGGCCCTTGGGCCGCTGGGATAACAGCTCTCCCAGGACCTGGGTTAATCTCATTACCAGGAGTGAGTACAGATCATGGTACCTCTCAGGTGCGTAGTTCCTTCCCAGTCCCTCTCCCTCCCACTCAGCTCCCAGGCAGGTTTCTTGGTGGTTGTCTTCGCCTCCCACTCTCTGGGCTCCCACTTCTCATGGTTCCCTAAGATCTCAGCTGCTTATGCCTGCTGAGTGCAGGTCTGGGCCTCCTCTGCTGGGGGCTTTGCAGGCCCCCATGTCCCCTGGAGGGGACACTGATGTAGGTTCTGCATCTTTCGTCAGCTCCCGCTGCTTCTCCTCTTCCAGAGCCCCACAGAAGCCTTTCATTGGCCCAGACTTCCCTCTTCTCAGTTCTTTTCCTGTGTTTCTGGAAGGGTCATGGAGGGGATGGGCACAGAGGTTCAACCGATTGCCTGATAGGCCTCCTTGGGGCAGGAAGGAAACATTATGGTTCCTCTGGACAAGCAAGGTCCCTTCCTTCCTTCCTTCCTCCCTCCCTTCCTTCCTTCCTTCCTTCCTCCCTCCCTCCCTTCCTTCATTCCTCCCTTCTTTCCTTCCTCTCTCCCTACTTCCTTCCTTTCTTCCTTCATTCCTTCTTTCCTACCTCCCTCCCTTTCTCCTTCTCTGCCTCCATTCCTTCCTTTCTTCTTTCCTACCTGCCTCTTTTCCTTTCTCCCTCTCTCCCTCCTTCCTTCCACCCCTTCCTCAGTGACTCACTTATCCCTTCTTAGTGAGGGTTTCCTTGTGCTTGGGGCTAGGCTAGTTGTCAATGTCATATTATGAGAAAACCCAAAGTTCCTACTCCCAAGAAGCTTAGGGAAGCTTGGAGGAGACAAGCCATAAAATAAACCAGCTCCACAAATATGTCCTGTATGAGATGAATTGTTGTTCAGGTGTAGTGTACTCACCTCCATGTTTCTAGGACAAAAAGGTCTCTTGAGGGGAAGCTTCAGGATGACAGAGAAAGCATGGGCGAGCAGAGGCTGGTCATCACTTCTTGACACAGCAGCTGGCAGAAAGTGCCAAGAGCGTGAGCTGAGCTCTGACAAGGGATAAACTGGGCTATGATACCCCCAAACCCGTCCTCAGCACCACTCCTCCTCCAGCAAGGCACCACCCCCCAAATTGCCACCAGCTGAGGACCAAATATTCAAAACACATAAGTTTATGGGGGACATTTAATTCAAATTACTACAAGGTGAGATTGCTGGAGAGATGGCTCAATGGTTAGAGATGCTTGCTTGCAAAGCCTATTGACCTGGGTTTCATTCCTCAGTACTCACATAAAGCCAGATACAAAATGGCACATGTGCCTGGACTTTGTTTGCAGTAGCAAGAGGCCCTGGTATGCCCACACTTTCTCTTCCCCCACCCTCTCTCCTTGAAAATTAATAAATATTTTTACAAAAACTACTACAAGGTGAGAGGGAACCGTTGGGATAAGGCTGTGTGGTTCTGCCCAGAGTTAATGACATAGGGCCAAAGCCCAGCTGGGTTCCAGGGATGGGTATCCAGGAAGGTAGAGGGTCCCTGGACCAGGGTAGCAACAGTGATCTGAGGGATGAGCTCTTAACCTAATTCTGGTGCCGTTTCTGGTCCTCACTTGGTACGTGCCTGTTTATTTAGGGGCTCTCCTATGTATTTTGGGGGTGTTTTAAGGAGATACCTCTTCATTGTAGGGCTCTAGGGCATGGGGGCCCTGGAAGGTCTCGCTTTGGGCAGAGGCTGGTGTGTATCCCAGCACCAGCAGGTGGATGCCCTCCTGAGTGAGTAGGAGCCTGGGCAGGACACTGAGTGGCAAGGTTCCCATCATCAGCTCCCAGAGAGGTCTCTCTTCTGGACGGCCTGCCTGACTCTCCTACCACCTCCTCTGGTCTGTCTGGCTCTGAATGGTCTCCCGTCGGGCACCGCTGCACACACCAATGCCCAGCTGAGTGTGGCGTTCATGAAAGACATTGGATAATCACCAACCTTGTTTCCATTATTTGACCACTTGCCAGAGTCTGCAAGGAGCTTTCTTGAAAGACTGTAAATAAATAAACAGACAGGGAGGGGCAAGGCTCCTTTTCCAATGTATCTTTATTTTTGGGAGATAAGACCCATGTTGACATTTCCTGCTCACTTTTATTCTGGGCATTTCTCTCAATGCCTTCCACAGGACCTCGTCACTATCTGCATTATCTTTGGTTCCCACGTTGGAAACAGTTTATAGGCTGTTGCTTATTTATTTGTATATTATCTGATACAGGCTGTATCCAAGTGTGTGCGAAGGCAGGGAGCTGCACTTCAGAAAGGGAACTCTCAGCTGTGAGCCTCCTCCAGTCCTTGCTCTGGGAAAGCAGCCTGCTGCTCCTCGCTTTGGTGTGTGGGTCCTGGGTTTGGGGTTCGAACGTGTGCTGGTGAGAAGAGACACCAATCAGAGACAGCAGACCACAGGGCCAGAGCCCCTCTGCACAGGCTGTGCTGAGCTAGAGCCCAGCCTGTGTGGTGGGCAGGAGCCTGGCCCTGTCTCTTTGCAGCGAATGTTCCTCAGAACTTCTAGAATGATCTTTACCAGAGTCGTAAACAGAAACAACTTTCCAGGTTCAAAGTTAGGGCCCACTGTAGCACACACAGTGAACCTGGAGGGGCCTCTTACACACATGCCTGGGTCTTCCAGAAGCTTCTGCCTGTATGAAACTTTCTCTCCTGCTTCCTGTGGCCATGGGTGAAGCGCAGCCTCTCTCTGCTGGCTGACCCTGTCCCACTCTGTGCGGTCACTGTGTGCGGCTGTCTTCCATCCTCCCCGCGTGTATGTGTGTGTACCTATACCACACACAAACACAAGCACACGAGCAAAAAAGAAAGTAATTAGTGTGTTTTCATTTTATAGCATTTATACACAGCAGGAGGGCAAAGAGAAAGAAACAAGGGCTGACCACCTCCTGCCCCACCAGCCATGGCTCCACCTTCGGCTTTTGGAGGCTGGCACCCACAGGGTCATCACACAGATATTGTAATATATGCTGGTTTTTATTTTTTATTGATTTGCAAGGAGAGAGAGAGAGAGAGAGAGAGAGAGAGAGAGAGAGAGAGAGAGAGAGAGAGAGAGAGAGAGGAGACCAGGGCCTCCAGCCACTGTAAACAAGCTGCAGATGCATGTGCCACTTTGTGCATCTGGCTTTACATCAGCTTTCTAGGCATGGGGGCATCATGGGGGATGGTCTTAAGGCTGTAACTGACCTTGGCCACTCTCTGTGTGACCCTGAAGACACAAGTATGGCGTGCTTGCCGGGTCCACAGGAGGCTCCCCCTACTCAGCAGGGCTGTGGCAGGTCATGGGACCCGCATAAGAACAGGCTCTAGTTAACCCTCGCCTGACTGGACTGTCTTGTTTCTGTGACAGGTGAGGCCAGGTCAGCTCTCTTGGCCACTGGGCCCCATCCTTCGAGCTAGGGATCACACAGTTTTTTCCAGATTTTTATAAGAAAGGCTGAAAGGGTTTTTCTCTTTTGGTTTTGTAGTTTGGTCTACCACTTTAAGAATTTGGCGAGTGTATGGGCTGGGGAGATGGTTCCTGGCAAGCGTGAGAACCCGAGTTTAGATCCCCAGCACCAATCTAAAAGCCAGGCCTGACGACACGCCTGTGACTCTGGGGCTAGGGTAGTGGAGGCTGAGGGTCCCCAGGGCTCCAGGTTCAGTGTGAGAGCCTGTCTCAGAAAAGTCAGGTGACTCATGATGCAGGAAGACACCTGATATTATTGACCTCTGGCTTCTACAGACATACACATATGCATGCCTACACTCTCTCTCTCTCTCTCTCTCTCTCTCTCACACACACACACACACACACACACACACACACACACTCACACTCACACACACGTCTCCACACAATATCAACACCCACATACACATTCAAATGCAAAAAAAGAGAATTTGATGTTGTGTAATGCCTAGTGAAAAATTGCAAGATAATTGGTAATATCAACAATTCATGAAATGACATTAGTAAAATGAGCTTATTATATTTGGAAGGCTATTTCCAGAGACACATGTCATTCAACATGGGACCACCCAGATACAGGGGTCAGCGCCTCCTGGAGCAGAAAGTAAAACCAGACAGAATGCTTGGTGGTTAACATCCAGTCCAAGAATCTTTAAGGAGCTAAAAGCAATTTCTTAAAAGTTTAATGGAGATTAAAATAGATTCTCTTTTTTTTCTGCAATATATTGTTGATCCTTCCCAGTTTATGCATCAGTGAAACATTAGAGAGCATTATAAGGTTCTTTATAAAAAGCAGACCTACCTAGGGAAAAGGAAGACTGAACTCTAGAAAGGAAAGAAAAAGCCACCAAGGTTAAGACATGAAAATTGGAATGCATAATCAATTTTAGATGTGTACCGTGCGTATGTGTTTGTATCTCATTTAGAGAGCTATAATGGCCATGAACAAGAGTCAAGAAAGAGGAAATGAATGAATTAAAACAGTGTGAGAATATAATCAAGAATGGAAACCAGCCTGTGCATGGAAGGCCTGGGCCCAGGGCAGCTGTGTTCCCAGGGGGCCTTTGGGAGCTCTGCTCACTGGTGACTGACCTGAGGAGCTTATAGTTTGAGGTGCTCCTGGTGGGAACGAGGAGGTGGGAGGGAGTGGATCGCTGGAGACAAGTCCTTCAAGGGCATATTTTGTCCTCCCGTCCCCCCCCCCCCAGGCCACCAAGAGTGAGCAGGTCTCTTCCTCCATGTACTTCTGCCATGGCGTTCCCTCTCATCAGAGGCCTGGTGACTATGGAACAAAGCCTTTGAAACCGTGAGCCCAACTAACCCAGGCCTCTCTTCAGTGAGCTTCTGTGAGGTGCTTTCTCACATCGACAGTGCTATTCTCGGCCCCTTCTGTGAGTGAACTCCATGTCCCCATACAGTCCCTGGAACCCGGCAGCTTCGCTTTGGGAAATTTTTCACTCATTTCAGCTTTGAAGAGAATGAACAAAACATATTTTAAAACTTTTGTCAGGACTCATCAACTTCCCTTGGTTATTTTTTTTTAGAAAAGAATTATTTAATTTATTTTTTTAATATTTTATTTATTCATTTTCAAGCAGAGAGAGATTGAGAGAGAGAGAGAGAGAGAGAGAGAGAGAGAGAGAGAGAGAGAGAGAGAGAGAGAGCACCAGGGCCACCACCTTGTGGGTCTGGCTTATGTGGGTCCTGGGGAACTGAACCCGGAGCCTTAGGCACTGGAGGCAAGTGCCTTAACCGATGAGCCATCTCTCCAGCGCCCTTGGTTATTTTTTTTGGAAGTACTAGGGATTGAATTTAGCAAGCACTCTGTACTGAGCTGCACCTCATGAAGTTACTTTGATGCCCAGGCTGCAGTGACCTCACTCTGCAGCACAGGAAGGCCTTGAACTTGGGGCTCTCCTGCCTCAGCCTCTCAATTCGCTGAGGTCTCAGACTTCCATCCCCAGGCCTGGCTTTTAGTCGTGTTTTATAAATAGCAACTGACTTTGGAGGAGTGGCAGGTGCCCTCACCCATCCCAGGAGCACAGCGGATATGACGTCTTGACAAGTGACCTGCTCTTGGTCATATCCAGGAGAGTGGCTCGCACATCTTGGGTCTGTTGGGCATCAGTACATCTTACCTGGGGTTCAGGTAGGGCCTGGCTGATCCCCTGACCACACTGGCCACACTGGAGTTGCAATGGGTTTAGTGCTGAAACCATAAATGGTTGTCAGTTAAGTACCTCAGAATCACAAGTGAGGTTTCCTTCCAACAAGTACTTATATATGAGCAATTGCTATTTCATAATCGTCCGTGGAAAGTGAAGGCTGTCTTTTTTTAAACATATATTTATTGTCCATAATGAGTTACATTATTTAGTGGGCAAATAATGGCTTTAAGGGTGTACATTCATATAATGCATGTCTACACCTGTCTGCATGCTGACACCTGTCCCACGCATTTCTAAGTCTACCCTTAAGCAAGGAGAGCCCTGTGTCCTCTTTACAAAATGGTTTAATTATCAAAGTAACCAAACTCCTAGGCATGTTAAGTAGGGTCACCATGGAAGTTTTCTGAGCCTGTATTTTGGGATCATATGCTTTGATTGAAACAGACATCCCTCTTCTAATCCTGACTGTCTCTAGAAATTAGGATCCCAGGAGATGGGACCACTGGACACTGCCCTAGTCCTCTGTCTTGTCAAATACCAGACTTTCCAGGCCAGGCGGTGGCTGGGCAGGTAGTGATCAGCAAAGCCCATGTTATCACTCAGGACCCGGGGCATCTGCTCTCTGGTGTTTGTGTGTGGCTGGAGTCCTGTCAGGAGTTCTGGGATGCCATGAGTAGAGTTGGGTGTGTTAGTTGTTTTTACCATTGCCGCAAAAAATATTTCTGACAAAGGTAACTGGAGGAAGAAAGGGTTTTGTTGTTGTTGTTTTGTGATTTTGCTCTTGGCTTGAGGATAACAGTCCATCATGGAGGAAAGTGTGACCACCGCAAGGGTGTGAGGCACATAGTCAGTCACCATGTGTATGAAGTCAGCGAGCAGAAGGATGCAGCTGGTACTCAGCTGGCTTTTCCTCTCTATTCAGTCTAAAGCCCCTCTGCCCATGGTAAGTTGCCACCCACATTCAGGGTGAGTTTTCCCTCTTCAGTTAAGTCTCTCTGGGATGCCATCACGGACATCCCCAGACGTGTCTCTAGTGTTGCCAAAGAAGATGAGCCATCACAGTGGGTAGCGCTGAAAAGCCTCAGTGTGGATCTTGACCGTAGGGTCAGTGTCCCCAAGCTGTCCTGCTTCAGAGAAACCTCAGGGCCCAGCTGGCTCTGCAGAAGGACACCGGAGACTCCGGCCCTGCCCTTGAACAGGGTGGTGACAGGAAGAGAATCCATGGCGAACTCGTGTCAGCTGTCCTGGAGTCAGCACGCACACATAGAAGGATTTTCACCCCTGCTCGTTCCTAGCCAGCATTGCGTTTCCTAGGGCATATTCATCTCCTCAGTCTCTGTTTTACTAACTTCCGCCGACATCCTGAGCCCTTGTCTTAACTTTGCCTTCTCTGAGCAGGACCAGTGTGGAGGCTGCTTTTGGGGAGAGCCTGCTCACTTAGGCATTCACCAAATGGCCTGTGCAGATGCTGAGGACAAGCCAAGACTTGCACTTTTCGCTGTGTGCATCTGTGTGTGCATCTGTGTGTGTGTGTGTGTGTGTGTGTTTGCGTGTGTGGGCACACGTGTATGCAGGTGCACATGTGTGGGCATGCATGTGCAGACCAGAAGTTGACCTCAGGTGTCTTCCTTAGTTGCTGTCTACCCGACTTACTGAGGCAAGGTCTTTCCCTTGATCCTAGAACTCACTGATTCAAGTCTAGGTTGCCCAAGGATCCCGTCTCCACCTCCTGAGCACGGGGGACTATGGGCATACTGTCATGGCGTCTGTCTGTCATTTATATGGCTGCTAGGGGTCCTGAATTCAGGTTCCCATGCTTGCATGGAAAGCACTTTATCTATAGACCTTGGAACCGCCTTCCCAGACATCTATTCGAAAAGGTCTGACCTATTCCAATGGAGTCACAGAGACAGAATGAGTCCCAAAGGCTCTGTCTTTCGGCCACATTGTGTTAGAGAAGTGTGGACTCCGAGTGACAGTGATCCAGAGCTTAAGCTAGAGGGGGACTCCACGGTGTTCGTTCACAGCTCTCTTCCATGTAAAAACACTGCCCACCTGAGAAGCCACTAAGACATAAGTGTGGGCAGAGCCAGGAGAGGGCAGGTGGAGGAAGGGACCAAGCAGGTGCTAGGAGGTGGGAGAGACAAGAACAGGACCCAGGTGGGGCCAGCCTGGATGCCCTGTGCCAGGCTGTCCACCTGGACGGTCACCATGCTCACATCACGATTTTAAATCTAGATGGAGGCTGTAACAAGGGCTGTCATCTCTGTTTAGAGAGTGAGAGTGGGAGACTGTTATTCATGAACAATCTTTATTTTAGTGAAAACAGACGTCTTCTCCGTGACAGTCACAATGTGGCCTGTTTGCCTGTGTCCAGCCATCTGCTCAGTCTAAAGTGGCCAGTTCAGGGGGACGGCGGCTTGAATGACTGACCACGGAATGGTGTTTGGGGACAGTCTGAGGCTTTGATCCAGTGCGACTCTGTCCACCTCATGGCCTTCCCAGGGTCCTGTGTTCTAGTTTGTAGCTTCTGCCCAGCAGGAAGAGAGAGGATCTAGTCTCTCCTGGCCAGGCTCAGAGCCAGGAGCTGACCCTGCTGCCACAGTGAACCCTGTGACAGGCAGTGACAGGTGTGATGCTCTTGAAGTTAGAGCCTCTGTTCCCTCTAAGTTTCATGGAAACATGAAAATATATGCAAACTCGGGATTCCTCTTTGTTCAAAATGAACCCAGTTGCTGTTGCCTGGGCTTTTAAACTTCTACACTATAATTATTTTTGATTACATGTATTTGCTATGTGGCTAATTTACCTTGAATGCTTGGAATTGAATTTATGGGCTGCACTCCTCTCTCTCTCTCTCTCTCTCTCTCTCTCTCTCTCTCTCTCTCTCTCTCTCTCTCTCGCCAACTGTTCCATTGATTATTTCCACCACCTTCAGTCAGTGTCCTAATGAGAAGGGTTCGGTGTTCCTCTGCGCTCATTTCCACAGCTGTAATCCCATTTTCTCTGCTTCTGAAGGAAGGCTTGAAAGTCCTAGCAATTTTGGGATTCTTCACAATTCTGGGAGGTGGGCAGCTCTTTCTGACAGCCTGGAGTTCTGCTGAGTGAGGCCATCTGGGTGGGTCAGGGGACTTAAAGGAAGTTGATCCTAGGGTGTGAGGTGTACTGCTCTGTGTATTCTTCAAGTCACGTCGTGTCCCTAAGGTGACTTAGGGTGGGGGAGATGGATCAGTGGATAAAGTACTTGCCACTCAGCCAGAGTTCCTAGATCCACACTGGAAGCTGTGGTGGGCTTCTATAGTCCCTCCCAGGCAGAGATGAGAATGTCCTGGACCCAACGGGGAGCTTAGCAAAGAACATCAAAGCAGAAGGAGACCCAGGGAGATAAACACTGCCTCAAAATGAGGTGGGAAGCAAAGGCCAACCTCAAAGATATCCTCTGACCTCCACACGAACACCCTGGTACCCGCACGCCCACACCCCCCTGCACACGCTCCCACCTACACACACGAAGCTGATGTAAAGCCAGGTCCTGAATGCTGAGATGATCTCATGGCCAACAGAAGCCAGGCTCAGCTTTAAGCTAACCTGGAAGCCCCAGTCCACGAGTAGTCCTGTGCCCAGGCCTGCGCGCTGATACGGGAGCCAGCTGGTCACACACTTTGAGGGGCATGCCTTTGTACCCCTACTGTGAGGAAGGGCCTTTCCTTCAGCCTGGCTTCTTTGGACCCTGTGAGGGTTAAGACGCGTCCTTGGTCTGCAGCAAACCAGAAGGGTGGATGTCATGGGCATGGTGGCCATGTGAGCTGTGTTCCCAGCTGGGGTCCCCACCCCGTGTGGGGGTCATGACGTGCCTGCAAGAACAGATGTGCTTTCTCCTCAAGCTGCTGCTCTCAGTGACTCTGGGTGCAAGATGGCAGTTCCTGTCTATGCTCAGGGCTTGCTGGCAGACATGGCTGTCTGGCTTCTAGGACCATGTGCAGAGGAGGAGGCCCTCAGTGGTGGAGGCTCAGGTGAGAAGTGGGTGCATAGCGAGGTGGGCAGAGCCGTCCTTCCTCTTGGGTGGGTGCCTGAGGGCAGGGTCCTGCAAACCCAGATGAACTGATGTGTGCCCTGCTTACCCCTCCCAGGCCAGTGCTCACTTGGTGGACAGGCTCATTTATAGGCGGACATGGTGACGGCTCCCCCAGGCTGCCCCACCGCCCTGCGCCATCTCTGCTCATACATCTGGCAGTCTGCGGTGGTTTCGCCCCTCCTGGTTGATTCAGACAAACTTGAGCTTGTGCTCGAGGAGGGGCTGGACACATGTCACCTTCCGGTCATGCATTCTGTAGACACAAGGTCCAGTCCAGGACCCTTCTACCACCAGAACCTGACTATTGTCTGGAGACTTGGGATTTGGGAAGCATGGTCTTTCCCTGTGACTCCCCTCAGCCTTGGGGAGTCTCTTGGGATCTCCAGAGGGATTCTGGATGGGCCCACCTGAGGAGCTGACAGGACTCCAGGGATCTGCCCATGGTCATGACCATGTCCAGAGTTCAGGGACAAAGTAGAAGTAGTAAACTTTCTTGAAATGAGGTGGAGGGGTTAAAGAAAGAATTCTCCAACCCCAAACCCTGAGTTCTTGCTTTAACCAGAGAATTGGCAACTCAGACCAAGACTGAGTCTTAGAAAATAGCACACTTTATTCAAGCATTACAGGGACAAGAGAAAGAGGGAACGGTAAGGGTAAGAGGAAAAAAGGTGTGACTTTGATATGGATTACTGATAATCACAACCTGACACCACATAGCCCCACAGGCTCCTGTGTAATCACCATCACATAACCCAAACCAAACCAAACAAAAAAGGTTCATAACCAGAGGGGGAAGAAATAATCATCCCTTGGAGACCAGCCAAGGAAGTGAAGCCCAGGAAGTCAGGACAAAAAAGACCCCCAGGGGCTGGAGAGATGGCTCAGTGGTTAAGGCACTTGCCTCCAGTGCCTAAGGCCCCTGGGTTCAATTCCCCAGGACCCACATAAGCCAGACCCACACAGGGTGGTGGCCCTGGTGTGCTCGCTCTCTCTCTCTCTCTCTCTCTCTCTCTCTCTCTCTCTCTCTCTCTCTCCTTGAAAATGAAGAAATAAAATATTTTTAATAATGTAAGAAATAAAAAAATAAATAAAGAAATAAAAAAAAAGAAATAAAAAATGTTAAGAAATTTTTAAAAAGACCCCCATTTTTGGTTTTTGTGTGGATTCAGATTAGAATTTGAACTGTGGGGGTGAGCACATAGCTGTGCCACAGATCCCAGCCAGTCATCCTGGACTTAGAAGAGGAGACACCTGCCCACACCTGGGCAAGCTGGACACTTGGCTGATGGGTTGACATAGGCTTGGCAAGGTTGTGACGTGAGATCACAGGGGACTCTCCTTAACTGCCTACAGGAAACTGCCTGTCCTGCCCTCTCACATTCTCTGGTGGCCTCCTGGAACTCACAGCAGCACTGTGGTGGCCTACGTGAGTTCTTATCTGCCAGGCACTGGACATGCCAGCCTGAGGAGGCCTAATGCAGTGCGAGACACCTACGCGTTTTCCAGGCTCGGCCATTGGAAGCAGGTACTTCACAGACCGATGGCGATAGCTCGTGGCCCAGTGTGCAGCCATCACTGTCTGAACAGAAGCATCAGATAGCTTCCGAGCGTTACTCCATTGGGCCTGAGGAAACCTGGATGTGAATGCATGTGTGATCCATGCTGCTGAGGGAAGGTGCAGTCCTCTTGATGGTCTAGAACTTGTAAGGTCTGTGCTGAGGGTGCCATGTGTCACACAGCTTGTTTCTGAATGAATGGAGGGAGGAGGTCCTCTCACCAGACGTGGACTGCTGAGGTGTGGGAAGATGGGGTATGAGAGGGAGCGTGCCTTACTCTTTCCAGAGGAACTCCAATGGAGAGCTCTGTGACCCACAAGAAATGAAGAAAAGGGAACTACAGTTGGCCACAGCCACCATCACCTGGATGGCAAGGCCACTTTAGCTGGATATTCACACAGACTCTATGATACTTATCTGTAGTGTCTCCTGGACTCCCGTGTCCCCTAGGGTTTCAGAGTAGTGAGACAGTGAGTCCACATACCCTGACTGTCATGGTTTGATCCAGGCGTCCCCCACCAACAAATGAATGTGTTCTGATAGATCGATCCTCAGCTGATGGCAGTTTGGGTTTTACAACCTCCATGGAGCTGTGTTGTCGGGGGCGGGCTTATGGGGTTATAAGCCAGCTTCCCCTTGCCAGAGTTTGGCACACCTTCCTGCCGCTGTTTGCAGTGCTGTGGCAGAGGTGATGTCCACCCCTCTGCTCATGCCATCGTTTTCTCTGCCAGGATGGAGTCTCCCCCCGAGTCTGTAAGCCAAATAAACCCATTCCTCCATAAACTGCTTTTGCTTGGGTTCTTTCTGCGCAGCAACTAGAAAGCTGACTGCAACACTGACTCAGATGCTTCCAGGGCTGGTCATTGAGCGCTGAGTGTATACCTGGGGAACACTCAGTGACACATCGTAGGCCTGCAGATCTGATCTGTGTGTAGTGAGCTGTCATCACATTTAAAAGCCTGTCCCATTGTTCCCCATTGCAGCCGCAGACCAGCCTTTCACTGGTGTCTTCTCATTGCAGGGGGCAGGGGGCTGTCCCCTGGGATGGGGGGGTCTTTCCTCACTGCCTTCCCTGCCTCCCACCCCCACCCTTCAGCACTCTGCTCTCGCCTGATGGTTTTTTAGACATCATCCAAGAGACAACCCGGCTCTGTAGGGCATTGCCTCTCTCTGCTCCTGACTGAGTCTTGGCAGTCATCTCTGCTCTAATTCAGTGGCATGTTTTTGTTAGGATGGAAACTACCTTACACAGACACAATTCTAGTAATAAAAGAAGAACCGTGGTTAAATTCTACAAATTAGCAGGAAATACATCTTTTGGGGATCTTTATAAATTAAAGACACATAAATGTATGGTTGGCATCGCCAATGAAATTAGCCTCTAAAAAAGAAATGACTTTGATAAAGAATTTAGATGCATTCTGCTCAAATTATCTCCAAATTGCACTGGATGGAAGCTCTGGAATGTTCTTCCTCTAAAACCCAGGCAATGGAGTCTGGAAGCCAAGCATTCCTTGGGCTGCAACCTCCGAGGAGTGGATACCTAGGCCTCAGACTCCAGAGAAAACCACCCTGGACTTGCTGTCTTCTCTCCCTGGAGACCAGGTCTCTGGCTTTACCTGTTACCTGGATATAGGTCTGGAAGGGGCAGAAGCTGCCACTCTGGGCTCTAAATCCCAGAGTACGTCCCAGCATATGCTCTTGCTCCAAACGCCACTTAGGGTCCTGCACCCTAGATACTCATTCCCAAGGACCCTGAGTTGGTATTTCCCCTCCCCTGGGGCACAGTCAGAGCTGTTCTGCTCAGGACTCCCAGTTGGCTGACAGAGGTCATGGACAGACAGGACACTGGGCAGCTTTGCTAAACAAAATAATCAGAAAGGGAGCTAACACCAGGTCTCATTTTACACAAACTGCATTTACACAAGATAGTCGAGGTGTTCTGGTGCATGGTCCTGCCCAGGTGCATGGTCCTGTCCAAGTGTCCTGGTTCCTGGTCCTGTTCAGGTGTTCTGGTGCATGGTCCTGCCCAGGTGCATGGTCCTGCCCAGGTGCCCTGGTGCATGGTCTCCCAATGAGTGGAGAGCAAGCAGGTCTGAGATCTGAGATTTTGACTGACCCAGTCTCTCTGGATCCCCAGCCTGAGCTGAGGACAGCACAGGTGATCTGATGATGTACCCAGGTCTCATGAGGGTCAGCCTGTCCACTCGCTGTCAGAGGGGACTGGACTGAGTGAGAAAGACCAGACACTGGCGCTCGTTGGGATGTTGACTCTGCCATGGGTTAAGGGATATTGCGGGACAGTGATGCAGGCTGTGAAAGAATTCACAGACACGAGCAGACAAAGAGAATTAATTGAAATACCCTGAAGGAGCAGCGGGTAAGTTCCCAGAGGGAGAACGGCACCCCTGGGAAGGGCAGATCTCTTTCATACCAGCTCAGGGTGACGTTTCTACCCTGGGACTTCTGGGCAGCCCTATCTGAGGGGGCAGATGGGCTTCGCATTATCTTGTTAAAGTTTACAGCCATGTTGTCTTTCTCAAGATTGGCCATTTGTGCAAGGCACTATGGGTCATTGGTCATGGATCCAGATGTCTGCCTCAGACATCAAGAGTCACCAGGGCTCAGGCCCAAGTGCTGAGTGTGGTGCTGCTCCTTTCGTCATCATCGCCGTCATCTTGGTGTCTGTGTGTGTGAGTGCAGGCACGTGGGTGCCACAGTGCCCCTGTGGAGGGAGAGGATAACCTTGGGTGCCAGTCCTTGCCTTCCATCTTGTTGACGGCAGTCTCTGGATCTTGTGGCTGTTTGTTGCTGTGTCTGCCAGGCTGGCTAGCCCACAAGTTGCTGGGATTCTGCCTCTGCCTGTCTTCTGCTGCTTGGACTGAGGATAGATGCGAGGCTGACAGAGCTCCTGGCTTTTTGAACACTTATTTATTTGTGTGTGTGTGTATGTGTATGTCTATATGTGTGCATATGTGTATGTGTGTTGTTGTAGTCAGTCACACGCCACTGGGATAAATCTTCAAACCAGGCACAATTTGGGGGAGGAAAGTATTTATTGAAACTACAGATTGAGGGGAAGTTCCATAACAGAGAAAGAGAACACCACACACAGAACAGCAAACAGGCAGGAAAGAGCAAAGGAGAGAATTTCTTTCCCTTTATATAGCCTTAGGGTGGGGTCTTGCAACCCTTCCCCAGACTTAATGGCTTCCTGAGTCTCTGGAATTTCCTTCCTGCACGGCCCACACAGGAAAGGATGTTTACTTCCAGCTTCTTTGAGCTTCTTTACATCCTGCCCCTTGCTGAGAGGCTGCCTTCCTGTAAACATCCTCAGAGACCCACCCAAGATTATTAAAAAGATCAAGTTGACAACAAAACCTAACCATCACATGTGTGTATGTGTGTATGTGTGCATATGTGTGTGTATGTTTATGTATGTGTGTATTTGTGTGTGTATGTATTTGTGTGTGTATGTGTGTGTGAGCGTGCTCACAAGTACATATGTGAAGGCAGGGTCTCATGCCACTATGAAGTCAAAAGTTATTTTTTGTTTGTTTTCTTCAGAGGTAGGGTCTCACCCTAGTCCAGGCTGATCTGGGACGCATTCTGTAGTCCCTGGCTGGCCTTGAATCCACAGGGATCCTCCTACCTCTTCGTCCTGAGTGCTGGGATTAAAGGTGTGCACCACCACACCTGGCTGTCTTGCCATTATGCTTGTATAATGTTTTGCATCTGGCTTTATGTGAGTGCTGGAGAATTGTACCTGGTCTGGCAGACTTTACAAGCAAGTGCCTTTAACCACTGAGCTATAACTCCAGGCACTGAATCTGGTCTTATTTTTTCATGAGTGATGGAAATCTGAAATCAGTTCCTCATGCTTGTCCTGCAAACATTTTTTTTCCCACTGAGCCCTGTTCTTAGCTTTTTTTGGTCTTTGATCTCTATAACTTCTTATGGAAGGAAGCTGGCAAGCTGAGCACCAGCCTGGTACAAACCTAGGTGTCCTTGACTCCTCAGAATGCCAGAGCCAGCAAACAGGGCAGGTACTATGCTATGGACCTGATATGATTGTATCCCCGCAGGCTGGTTGAGAATGGTCTTTATGATCTGACCTTTGAGACCCTCATCTTAGGGCCTGACATGCTTCCACTTTTGCCAGGTGTTGCCAGACTCTGGCCCTGGACCCCTGCCCAAGGGTTAGGGAGAGGTTGGAGAAATCCAGAGGAATTGTATACACCACAGCCCTGGACCTCACCTAAAGCTCTCTGCAGTGTGGATGGGTAATGCATGGTGACTGTGGATGATGCCCCCCCCCCCCGAGTGAGCACATGCCTAGGCTGCATGTGGGGGAGGGGAGGGAGCCTGGCTGCAGCTGGCAGGCACACTGCTCCATGATCCTGGGAGTCTCCATGATCCTGACCACAGCAGTGATGGGCAGAACAGACAGTTTCCTGAATTTTCCTTGAAGCATGAACACTTGTAACAAAAAGCTGACTTTTGGCCAAACACCCACTCGTGTCAGCATCACCGTTCGGGAAACATGCTGCTTTAGATTTGTTCTTTCTCTGGCTCTGTGTGGAAAGGCTGCCTGAGGTGGGGGGCTCACAGGGCCACAGGGATGGTCCTGGGCCCTTGTTCCCCAGTGGTGACAGGTGTCTAGGCAGACTGGGCTTAGAAGTCATTGAAGGACATATCCAATCTCCTTTTCTCTGGAAACATCAGGAAGGGAAACATCACAACTGCTCCTCCACAGTATTTAAAACTCCCCATGAAAGGCAGGAGGATGGGACCATCCGGGCTTTTGTTGAGGGAAAGTGATTTGAGTTTTACCTCTTGCCCTGCAGGGGAGGGGACATGACATTCTATTATGGTTCCCTCCCTTAAGAGTTAATCTAATGGATCCTGCAGATTGCCTGGAGAAGAGACCACTCCTCACCTGTGGGCATGCTAAGGAGCCCTTGCTTTGTCCAGGTGGCCACTGGACCCTTGCAGGAGCAGGGACTGCAGGGAGCAGGGTTTGCAAGGTCACAGACCAGTTTTCGGTGGTCACTAGTGCTCAGGACTCATGCCATGCTGTTTAGTCTCTTGGAGCCTCCAGCCTCATCTCCGGGCAAAGAGAGCATGCTCGCTTCCCTGCAGGAATATCGTAAGATCCGTGAGGACGGTGCCAAACAGCCAGAGCACATGTGACCATGGACACAGCGCCATTATATCGTCAGCAACCCCTACCCATGAATGACAATCAGCCCATATGTACAAACACCTGCACACACACGTGGACGTGTTCACACCCACCCGAATCCGCACAAACCACATACCTGCACACATACACTGCACAGTCCCTCCACACACAAACTGACATCAGGGTCTAATTGCATCCCACACCTGAAGCCAGATTTTCCTAGGGAGAAAATTGCATATTAAAATCCTTTCTAAGTTTTCTTAAACATAGGGGTGGCATTAACAGATGTCCCTGTAAGTCCTTCTCAGCTCTGTGCCCAAGAGAAGCTGATAAACCGAGTCACTCCCCTCACCTCTTCTCTGCTAGACTCAGGTTCCCTGGAGACCTGGGAGATCCTGGGGGTGGTGTAAAGCTCTCTGGATGCGAGGCCTCACTGCTGTCCCAGCTTGGCTCTCATTAGTAATGACATGATTGAATTCCCAGTTGTAAATGTCTTTCTCTTGGAGCAACTTGTTAAATTAACTTATGACTGAAAACTTTTTATGGCCACGATAATTGTTTTCTGCAATTCTGACTTCATTTTCCATACCAGACTTTTTATCTGGTGACGCTGTTAATGTTCAGTGTGGCTGGAATGCATCAGGGACATGGGGGGGGCACTGAGAATTGTGCCTGGTCCACTCTGGGACACCCACTATATGGGTGACTGTGCCTTGTGCACGGACACCTGGCTTCAGCCTTTCCACTAACCTGGTGGCTCCTCAGGCCTCCCTCTTACCCCTGATGCCAAGCAGCTGACATGAAGCTTTGACTCCAGGAGGTGGGGACAGTCAGAAGGATGACCCCAAGAGCAGACACCGGGCTGGCCACCTGCAGGTACATAGGCCTACTTGTTCTTTCTCCTTCCAGCTCTGGCTTCTCTTTCCTTCCCACTCTGCCACGTAGCTCCATGTGCTCCAGGCCTGGGCTGTGGTCACACATTCTGTCTGACTTCGCAAGGTGAAGCCCAGGTGCCCGGGTGTCATGGTTTGATCCAGGCGTCCCCCACAAATAAATGAATGTGTTCTGGGTAACTGATCCTCAGCTGATGGCAGTTTGGGTTTTACAACCTCCATGGAGCTGTGTTGTTGGGGGTGGGCTTATGGGGTTATAAGCCAGCTTCCCCTTGCCAGAGTTTGGCACACCTTCCTGCCGCTGTTTGCAGTGCTGTGGCAGAGGTGATGTCCACCCCTCTGCTCATGCCATCGTTTTCCCTGCCAGGATGGAGTCTCCCCTCAAGTCCGTAAGCCTAATAAACACACTCCTCCACAAGCCTCTTTTGTTTGGGTTCTTCCTGCGCAGCAACTAAGAAGCTGACCGTAACACCAGGGACAACCACAGACTGTTTTCCAAGTTCACGTCCTGTCCTGATCCATCCCTAACTAGAGCTCAAATGAAGAGACTTTTCAGAGTCCCAACAGTCAGCTCTTCTCCTGTCTCCTCTGATTCCTGAGGGTGAACCAAAGGGTCCTACCTGTTTAGAGTTTCCAGTACAGGCCTGTGCCCACTCTTTACCCAGAATTCTCTGAAGGACCCTCGGAAGAGGCAAGCTCCAGTCAGTGCTGAAGGGCTCACTGAGGAGAGAGGGGCAGGCTATTGTAGGTCTGTGACAGCAATGGTGCAGACCCCCAGGCTTAAGGCCTCCAGAGAGGCGACAGTGGGTGACCTAAGCTCCACTTTGCCTCAGTTTCCACCCAAACCCACCAGATCATATCTGTTGACAAAACTGAACTAGGAAAGATTCAAGAAAAAAAAAAACAGAGGAGGTTTTATTCCCAAAAAGGAAACATCTTGGAAACCGGGGAGACTAGCCTTGCCTCAAAAGTTGTCACCTTGAAAAGAGAGAGGGGGCTGCTGACATAGAAAGAGTTCTTACTCTGGTCCTCTTATGCAAATGAGGGTAAAAGTGCAAGAATGCTCAGTCCTGATTGGCTGGTTTTAGATCACAGGTCCTTGGTCAGTCCTGGGCTGTAAGCTGAGCCTTGATGGAGGCTGTTAGTCTTGGAAGTTGCTGGAAGAACAGAGCCTCAGGAGGGCAACAAAGCTCCCTCCTCTGCAGTGGAGCACCTAGGGGTCTCCATCAGCCAGCCCAGCAGGTACCCACAGCCTTTCTGGAAGGTTCTCTGCACCTCTGGCTTTGCTTGCACCATGAACTGTCCTGTTTGCCTCCATCTTAAATACAGGCAGAATGAGTTACCTAGGACTTGCTGATGTCCCCATCTGCATCTTGGGACATGGAACCTGCAGGGCTGGGAGGCAGGGGGTGTGTTGGTCTGCTCTGGCCTCCCCGCAACAGGTCCTGGTCAGGGGCGCCAGCTGGGCGTCTGCCTGGAGGCAAAGCTGCAGTGACGCATTGTGCGGTTCCATGTTTGCTCACTGCTTTTCTCTGTGGCGGAACTGCTCCTTGGAAAATGCCTGCATGTTTCCCTGCACCTTTTTTTAGCAAATCCTTTTCTTTGGTTATTTTTTCCGTTTCTGATCTGTTCGGGGTTGGGGTGAACCTCTGACTCAAGACTACCTTCTTGCCTGTCAGTCATGATTTTCTCTAAAGCCACTGAGGTGTGAGAAAGAGAGGAGAGAGAGAGAGAGAGAGAGAGAGAGAGAGAGAGAGAGAGAGAGAGAGAGA
>PVHP010015474.1:0-37442 GCA_004024765.1 Zapus hudsonius
AAAAAAAAATCAAGTCAGTGCTGGGATCTGCTCATTCCTATTACAGATAACAGTCTGCAGATGTGGATCTCACTAGTTTCGCCATAAAAGCAGAAGAGGAGGATGTCTGGGGAGGCCTCCAGGTCCTTAGTGCTCTGACTTTCAAAGTATGGCCTTAGAGGAACCCATGACAGGGGAACCTCAGGGAGAATCCAGATGACAGAGGTTACTGTTTCAACCCCCTGGGGCAGGGCATCCTGGTGAGAGGTGCAGAGCCTGAAGAATGGGAGATTTGAGAAGAGCTCCAACAGGGAAAAGGTCTCTGGACTGTGGCACTCACAGGTCCCTGGTGTTTATAAATTATCCTGACCGGCTCATTTAAATTGCAAACCCACCTACCTACAGGCCCACAAAACTAAAACCTCAGCCATGGCTCCCAGGAGCTCCAGTGAGTCAAGTCCAGAATCCTGTTGGTGAAACTTCACCTCCCACAATAAAAGAAGAAACAGTGTGTCAGGTGCTAGGACCAGAGTTAGGCCCAGCCCACCCCCTCCTGTGTCCCCTGAGGGGCCTGAGCTCAAAGCCTTCAGAGAAGAATGTTCTAGGTGTATCTGGCTCTGAGCAAGCCCTGAGTACTCCTCCTTGGCTACTCTGTGCATTGGCAGCTCCCTAGGGAGCCCCTGAACTCCTGGGAAAATGCTTACACTCCAGAGCGGCCTTACCCACCCCTGCAGGGAGGGGAAAGTGCTGGAGTTTAAACCACTGTGCCCAACCCAGCCCCAGGGCAGTGGCACAGAAGAACAGAGGCCCCAGAGCTGGCCTTGGCCTTGGCCTGGGCTAGAACTCGTTTCCCCTACAGCCACATTCTCCCTGAATGTTCCCCAGGGAACTTCCCTAGTTCATCACTTGGATTCTGGTTCTCTCCCCAGGTAGTGCTTCTGCAGACCCTAGCAGGGTACCTGCTCCCCCAAATCTCCAGCCTGCTTCGGACACACATTCCAGATGTGTGGCCAGCTGCTGAGGTGAGGGATGGACCAAGTTGATTGCTATCACAGAACACTCAGCTGCAGGGTTCTGATAACACACACATTCCTCACAGTGCTGCAAGGTTCGGTGTTTTCTGTGGACTTGCTTCCTGGCTCAAAGATGATGTCTTCTCAGTGTCCTCCCATAGTAGAGGGCAAGAAAGAGCTCCTCAGGGCCTATGCTACAGAGGCCCTAGTCCCAACCAAGAGGCCTGTACGCCCCCCACCCCAGTGGGCTTCTGACACCATCAGTCAGTGATTTGGTTCCAGTCATAAAGTTTGGGGGAATGCAACTCGTGGTGGTCCTTGAGGAGCACCCCTCCAGCCAGTCTCTCCTTTTCCTGATGCTATTGTCCCTGCCTGCAGCCCTCCCATCCCCCTCCATCACTAGAGAGAACAGAAAACCCTCTAACTGCATGCAGAAGCCAAGGGCTTCCATAACCATAGACTCTCCCCAACTTGCTTGGCAGGGAAAGTGGACCTAAGTTTATGCGGAGCTATTTATGGCCTTTGTCCCTGAAGTGTGAATTTTCATGTGGTTTTTTTCTATGAAAAGATAAATGCTTGAGTGCCTTCCCAGGTCCTCCCAGGGCTGACAGATGTAGTGTTTGGTCACACATTATATTTACAATCCTATGATCCAGAACATTCTCTGGCCTGAAATGCTGGGTCCGGCTCAAGGGCTTTAGTAATGTGTGTTTGGAGGATTCCTGATTGCATGTCACAGAGGGTGCTGGAGTGCAGGGGACTTGGTGAGCTGAGGCGGCCATACCCACAGGACCCCATCCTGCTGAGGACACAGAGTGCTACGTAGGCCATCGTCACTGGGGATCAGAAACACATGTTGGATCTGCCAAGTGGCCTTCAGCCTGCCAGAGCCGTGGAAGGAAAGGGGTGGCTTCTTCCCATCTAGAACTCGGGGCAGTCCCTTTGGCAGCTGAGGAGGTTTGCTCGGAAGAGACAGGGATGTCAGGGGGTGGCAGGGAGCTGGGAGGCCAGCGAGGAGCCCTAGCCCAGCCCACTGGGTGTTCAGAGCTAGCTCACTCAGACTGTCTTCTTTCTGTTGCCGAGGCAGGAAGATGTGAGCCTGTCACCATGCCTTCTCACCCATGATGAAACTGTAAGCCTGAAATAAGCCCTTGCCTCCCATAAGCTGTTTCTGTCCCAGGAACGAGAAGGTAACTGTTATAGCAGGACGAAAGATGCAAGGTTGAGCGGGGGCATGGAGGCTTGCACCACAGTTCTAGAGAACTACTGAGGCCAGGCAAGTGCGGCAGGGCTGGAGTCCCTGCAATGGGGCCCCTGCATGAAGCTGTGGCGGTGAAGCCCCGAGGACTGTGCAGTGTCTACCAAGGAAAGCTGCATGCACAGGCTACAGGTGCTGTAGGTGGGCAAAGCTGGAGGGAGCAGCTACCCCCAGCCCTTTGAAACCAAGATGGTTCCAACACGAGCCCACATACCAGGCACAGAGCTGCAGGATTTGGGGTTTGACATGCGGGGTTTCAGTTATGCTTTGGTTTAATTTTTTTTCTTACCACACCCCAATCTCTCCCTTTTGGAATTGGAAAGTTCACTCTATGCCATTGTTCATGGGAAGTATGTAGCTTGTCCATCAATGCTACTGGGGCTCGGAAGAGACTTTGTGCTTTTGAACAGAGTTGGGACTGATAAAGCTATAGGGACCTTTGGAGTTGGACTGAATGCATTTTGTGACTGTGATGGCCACCAGCCTATGGAAACAAGGGACGGAAAGACTGTGTCTTAAAATTGATGTTTGGGTGTCAGATGTGTAGACTTACGATAGTTAATATTGATTGTCAACTCCACAAGATCCAGAATCATCCAGAATACAAGCCTATGGGAATGTCTGGGAGGGAGCCTCTAGATTGGGTTATCTGAGGTAGGATGAGCCACAGTAACTGTGGGCAGCAGCATCTGGTGGGCTGGGGTCCCCAACTATGTAAAAAGGAGAGAGTAGACTGGCCACTAGCATTCATTGCTCTGTTTCCTGACTGGATGGCGCCTCCCTCTGCTGTCAACATTATGGCCTGTATCCCTGGATCTATAAGCCAAATTAGACTCTTCCTCCCTTTAGTTGCTGATTGTCAGGCATTCGGTCACAGAAACAAGTAGCTAATATAGTTGGTTTGGTCCAGACAGTTTTTCTCGAGCTGCTCATGTCTTGTGCCAATCAGGGAAGGCAGATGAAACAAAAGATACAGAACAAGTAGATGCCAAGAAACAATATAGACCCAGTGCACTGACCTCATGGCTTGGCGGGTGATCCTGGTCTCTCATCTCCCTCAACTGTCAAGCCATCGTAACCCTTCCATCACATGACCTTCCCTTTCTTTCTGTTTAATTTCTTTATTGGGAAATTGGCAGATGCATTTAAGGTCATGTAAGATTTCTGCAGGACTCCTATGCATGCACATGTGTATGTTGAAACCCCCCCACCCACATCAGTCTGAAACTCTCCTTCAGCACCTTGGTCACCAAATCTTGTGCTTGTAACATCCATTCAGGAGGCCCACACCTGGTTGGAGCAGAGACATCTGCACTTTTCTGTAGCTGCTTCTATTTTTGGCCTGCCATGCTTGTTTCCCTTTATTGAATCATATGTTAAGTAAACAGCAAGTGAATAATGTATGAGTGGTGTATGGTTGACTCCTGCCTGACTAGTGTTCAAGAAAAGGAATCATGACGGTGCTGGCAGAGTAGAAACCAGTAGGCAACCAACTGTGTCAAAGGACCTCTAAACACGAAAAGACAAAGGAACCTTTCCTCCTGATTCTCCAAACAGCTCCAGGGATGTTCTCGGGAGAACCCAAGAAGCACCACCTGTTGCTGTATCTGCCTCAATTCTCTCTAGGGAAGGGAAGGTAAATGTGGTAAATGGGATGCCCCCTCAAGAAGCAGGAAGAGAAGGTGCAGAGCCATGCTCACAGGAGACAAGAAAGCAGACCAGAGAAATCTGCATCCGCTCATGCTGAGGGTTCCCTGGTCTTCTCTGGTACTGAGGGTCTGAGGCTCTGCTCTGGTCTGCAGTCCACGAAGATAAAGAGTTCAATTATCATGAAGGCAGGGCTGTGCATGCCTGCAGAAGTGACTCTCTCTGAAGGTGGTGGTATGCACTCATTCGTGGTAAGTTCACACAGGGGTGATTATCAGTTCCTAATGTTTTAAAGGATTAAAATAAATTAGAAGGGGATGGAGAGATGGCTTAGTGGATAAGGCATTTGCCTGCAAAGCAAAAGGACATGAGTTTGATTCCCTAGTACCCAAGTAAAGCCAGATACACAAAGTGACACATGCATCTGGAGTTTGTTTGCAGTGACTGGAGGCCCTGGCACACCCATTGTTTATCTGCCTCTCTCTCTTTCAAATTAATAAAATATTTAAGTAAATAAGAAGCCCAACTTTAGACTCAGAAGAGCTCATTTCCATCGCAGAGAGGTACTGACAGAAAAGCATTCCTCTCATTTTCTTCTGCATTAGGGAGATACGATCTGGACTGATCAGGACCAGGCCTGAGTCCCTGGGACAGTCCATAGTGCCTCTACCCCCACCTCTGCCTCCAGGATCCCTTCACTCATCTCTCTCCCCATCCTCATGTCTGGAGAGATCCTCCTAAACTGAAAATGTGGCCACATCACACTCTGGTATAAACACCTCTATTGGAAGGATGTATTCTCAGGGTCAAGTTCAAGAACCTTGTGGACACACCCTGGAGTCTTGTCTTGCCAAACCTATGCTCCTAGCCTCATTTCAGCATGCACTTAGAATTAGGTGTTCCCCATAAACTTTTTTGTTTTGAATAATTTGGTTCTCAACTGATGGCAGTTTTGGAAGAAGAGCCTTGCTGGAGGAGGTTTGTTGTTAGGGGTGGGACTGTGAGTGCTAGAGCCAGCTCCATTGTTGGCATTTGGCTCAGTCTCCTGCTGCTGCTTGCCACCTGCTGTAGCAGAGGTGATGTCTAGCCTCTGCTCATGCCATGCTTTCCCTAAAGACTGTCAGCCAAAACAAAAACCTTTCTTCCCATCAGCTGCTTTTGGCCGAGTGCCTTGTTCGAGCAACAAGAAGGTTACAACACATGCCTTACCTTTGAGGATTCATGTGCAAATTTCTCCAGCTCATGGAAATGTCTCTCTTCTGCCTGCTTCCCTCCCCCTCTCTTCCCTGTGTGGAACCTCAATCTCTTGAGCCCACCCAGCTCCAGGACAGTCTCTAGGTAGCTTCCCAACACCCTCCCTCTCCTCATCTCTCCATCACCTCACCAATGTCTGTGGTCCCTTTTTCCCATCATGTCCTCATCCACCACTATCCCCTCCACAACTCATTTCCAGGTGGGGCGTCCCTTAGGGAGCTATGGTTTGATGTGTGTCCAAAACTCATGCAGGGGTGTGGGGCTTGGTCACAAGCGCATCCAGGGAACCTCAGACTCTCGGTGCCAGAGAAGACCAGGGAACCCTCAGCATGAGACAGACTGAGAGAGCTTGCTGGCTCTATAGCCTCCTGGAGAGACCCAAGAGGAGTAGGTACCTGGCAGTGCTGTCCATGAAAGCCCCAGGCCTCAGCACTCCCACCCCACCGATTATGTCAGCAACCCACAGAAATTAGTTACCACGAAAGCAGGTTTGCTGTGAAAATGAACTTGGCTGCTCTTGCTCACTCATCCTCTTCTGCATCCCAAGGCCATTGATCTCAGACTTCCTAGCCTCCCAACTGTGAGACAATAAATGCCTTTAATGTCATGTACCAGCCTAAGGAATTGTTATAGAAGCCCGTAACAGGAGACCTTAGGACACCAGGGAGTCATATGAGGTTAACAAACAAGGTACAGGATGAATGCAGAGGACAGGTGAGTAGATGTCCAAGAGGCCTCATCTTGGAAGTCCTCAGAGAAGGTACAGTAAACTAAAGATGACAAAACTCAGAAGGACATACTTCAAACATCCTAGAAGGCGCTGACTGAACTTCTGCGATTGTGGTGAGCTGGAATGTTACAGGTGCTGAGCCAAATGACCTTGAATTATCTTTCATTTCCTTAATGCCACGCCCACCTCTGCATCTGACTCTCAGATGAAGCCTTTTTGGAATGTACTTACAGACCACCAGCTTCCAGCAACCCAAGGGCTAGGCATCTCACACACAGCATCTGTGGTATGCTTGGCTATATTCTGTCTACCTGATGTTTCTTCCAACGCATCTGAAAAGTGTCTTTCTTTATGACTTCCTTCGTTCTGTTACTATAAAAAACTTCATAAAACTGTGACCACATTGCAACATGGAATTTGAGGTCACCTAAATCTGTGTTCCTGGGCCATGGTCACTCCTATGTGGCTCTAGAATAAGTGGTCTCTTGTTCTCTTTGAGGTGAAAGCTGTGGTTTTTCATTGGCACTGTTTACCTTTATGGTGTTGCAGGTGATCAGTTAGTTCTTTGTCCTAAAAGCTTAAGCCTAACTCCAAGCCACAGAGAAAAAGCAGAAATGAGGAAACCCAAAGTACCTCCAGTCCTGTCCCCAGTGGAAAATAGTTTTCAGGGTGAGGAGGGGCTCATCAGAGCTCACTCAGGAAGGCTCACCACCCCCCAGCACCATGCCAGCCCAGGGGACCCTCAGAAGTGGAACAGTTGGGCAAATCATGCGGGGTCTGTACTTCCACAGAGAGAGAGACCCAAGATGAGGCTGTTCTGGGCGCTGTCCGTGGTGCTGACCCTCAGCCTCATTCTCACACAGGCCTGCTTCAGCCTTCTGATGTCTGCTCTCTTTGCTTCTCAGCTCCTCTCTGGCTTCTGCTGGGCTGAACTCCCCTACAGCAGACCTCATGCAGAACTCCTTCTACACCCTGAAGATCCCGACTCATACCTCTTGGTTTAAAGCCCTTCTACACCTGAGCCCCTCCATCACCCTCCCTGCTGTGCACACAGCTCTGCCTCACTGACCACATTCACACACTTGCTCTCGGCTGGCCTCTTCTCAGGCTGTGAAACTCCTAGGAGAGCCCCCAAAAGGCGAGCCACTTGAATCATGGTCACCTTCTGCTGTGCACACCCAGAGCCCTGCCCTCACCTGTGCCAAGTCATCTGCTCACATCATTCTGGTCTCAGTGAGGAACAGTGAGGACTCAAAGGTGAGGGTATTGAGAAACAAAAGGGCAGAGATTCAGAAAGGGAGGAGCCTGGGACAGCCACACATAAACAAGGCCCACTCCATTTTCCTGTGTGTCCGAACAGGCATTAACCCTCCATTGCCAGCCTTCCTCTGTGACATGGGTGTGGCTCCGCTTGATACTGCCGTTAGAATCAAATTCTCAGCGCCAGCAGCTCTCAGCCACCAGAGCTCAAGCACCTGACTGCCAGCAGGGTAGGGACAAGGCACCCTCCACACCCATCTGCAGTCTGCTCCTTCCTCAGCAGCCTGAGAGGTCTCCTCCTCACACATCTCCACCCAGGAAAACTTTGAATTCATGGTTTTAATGCAGAAATGAACTACAGAGAGAGCTGGTTGGCTTATGAAGCAAAGGTGGAGACTTTGCCAGGTGTGGTGGTGCATGTCTTTAATCCCAGCATTTGGCAGGCAGAGGTAGGAGGACTGCTGTGAGTTCAAGGCCACCCTGAGACTACATAGTGAATTCCAGGTTGGCGTGGGCTAGAGAGAAACCCAAAAACAACAAAAAAGAAGTAGAAATGTTTCTCTCCAAGAATAAGAAAAAGAGGGGAGCTCACTGATAAGAGAGAGCTGGCTCAACTGTCCTAGCATTCCACTTTTGGGGGGCTCTCAAGAATCATCCCTGAAGGTTTTGCTAGGAAACCACACACTCTTCTCTAACACTGTCCAAAGAATATGATCTGTAAGGAGGTTAAAGACAACAAATGTGTTGTTTTTAAAATTCACTTGGTCTGTGTGTGAGTGCGTTCATGTGTTCATGTGTGCGCGTATTTATATGTTCGTATGCATGTGTGAATGTGGGCATGTGTGTGCATATTTATATGTTTGTGCACATGTGTGCATGTGCTCATGTGTGTGCGTGCCAAGGTGCAAGTGGAGATCAGAAGACAACTTTCGAGTCAGTCCTTACTTCCACCTCCTTTGATGCCGTCTCTCCTTGCTCACTGATCACTGGAAGTAAGCTTCCAGAAAGTAAGCTCCTGTCTCTACCTCCCTTCTCACCACCGGCACACCGGAATTGCAGAAGCCTGATACAGCTTCTGGCTTTCACGTGGGGTAGGAGCTGCAACTCAAGAACTCAAAGTTTTGTGGAAAGTGCTTTATCCACTGAGCCATTTCCCCAGCCCAGAGATGTTTATTGGTAACAGTTTATGAGAATGAACCGAGGAGGCTAAAAATATAAGGTATTTAAGATAGCACGTGTCCTTTCTCAGTGGCATTTAAAGTCAAAAGTATCGGTCTTTCTCAGCAGTAAAAGCCAACCAGACCTTGGGAGCAGAACCCAGTCCCCTTCCTTCCCCATCCCCACCATTTCCCTGTCTTTCTAGCTGGGTAAGACTAAGACACACCCAGGCTGAGCCCGACTCTGGCTGAGATGGGAGGAGGCAACGGCCCAAGGTGCTTGGACAGCACATCACATCACAGTTCCGTAAGCTGCCCAGTTCTACCTGCCCCACTCCCAAGCGACTAGAGACGACAAGGACCCAGAGAAAGGATGCTGCCTGCACTACAAGGAAGCCACCAGACTGTGTCGAACCCTCCGCTCGTTCCCAGCACCTGGCCTGAGCTCCAGCCATCTGCCTCCAGCAGAAGGCCTCCCCACTCACCCTCACCCCAGGCAGCCATGATCCTCTTGCCCAGGGCTGAGGCAACACTGTCCCTGCCTCGTCTCAGCAGGGCGGAGGCTGGCACCAGACCAACCTACTCATGAACAGTGGAATCCACAGGAAAGGGCAGCTGTCCTCAGCTACTTGCTCCAGCCCTGGGGCCACCAAGATGTGCCCACTGAGGGACACTTCAGGCTTCAGTGTGTACCATAAAGCATGACTCAGTGGTCTGGGCCAAGGAAACACAGTGACCATGATAATGAGCCTGGTGACTATCACAGGCACCCAGAGAAATCGTGTACTTCCATGGTTTTTTTGTTTGGTTGGTTTTTCGAGGTAGGGTCTCCCTCTAGCCCAGGCTGACCTGGAACTCACTATGTAGTCTCAGGGAGGCCTCCAACTCATGGCGATCCTCCTCCCTCCTCTCAGTTAACCCCCCAGCAAGTCTAAGTAGGTATAGTTCTGCTAGCCTCACGTAACAGAGAAAGAGAGCATGAAGAGGGGACATCCCGCAGGCCACGGCTGGGAGGAGGAGCGGTGATGCTTTGAATACAGGCGTAACGACGCCAAAGCCTTTGCACCCACAAGCACCCAGCATGGAGCAGCTGCAGCACTGAGGAACCCACAGTGTTTGGGGCCTCAGAGACCACAGCCAAGGTGACCCAGGCTCTGAGAACTCATGACGTGCTCTCTGCACCCCACGGTGGTGTGGTGAGCTTGGCAGGCTCCAGAGCCTATGTGCTAAGTCATCACTAAACGCCTGGTCTCCCACCAGTGTCGTCCTGGGAAACAGCCCCACAGCGGCCCCAGCTATTCTATGTTTCTTTGTGTGTGTATGGGTGGTACACATGTGTGTGGGGGTTGAACACGTGTGTGTGGTATACGTGTGGGGGTGGTGCACATGTGTGTATGGATGGCACACATGTGTGGGGGGTGGTTACACATGTGGGGGTGGTACATATGTGTGGGTGGTATACATGTGTGTGGGGTTGTACACATGTGTGGGTGGTATACATGTGTGTGGGGTTGTACACATGTGTGTGTGGTACACATGTGTGTGTGGGTGGTTACACATGTGTATGTGGGTGGTACACATGTGTGGTACACATGTGTGTATGTATGGTACACATGTGTGGGGGGTGGTTACACATGTGTGTATGGGTGGTACATGTGTGTGTATGGGTGGTACACATGTTTGGGGGGTGGTACACATATGTGTGTATGGATATAGGCATTGGCATGTGTGTAGCAGCCAGATAACAATCTCAGGCATCATTTCTCTCAGGCACTTTCTATGTTTTTTTTCCTTTTTTGATATGGTGTCTCACGGTTAGGCTAGACTAGCTGATCAGTAATCCTCAGAGATCATCCTATTCCCCACTCACCCACCCCAGCTCTGGGATTCCAAGTGCACAAGCCCATGTCAGGATGGAACTCAAGTTCTCAGGCTTGCAAGGCAAGCAAGTATTTTACCAACTGAGCTATCCAGTACTACCTTCCCAGGCCCAGCTCCAGCCTTTTAACTTCCAGAAGCAAGGAGATCCTTTCCCACTCCTTTCTCTACCATTTCCCTCTCTTTCCCTTCTCTCTGGAGGATAGCGTTGCACTCCCAGCAGTCGACCTGCAGCAGCAATGAATGCCACACACCCTGCCCACAGTCCCAACAGGCACACCACCGCCTCTGATATTGAACGGGCTTCTTCCGTCCAATGATTTTATCAGGGAAAGGCTTTAGAGGAAAAGGGCACTTCAGGATACACATAAGACTCAGCCTATCCACCTGGCCATCCACAATGCTGAAGTCTGGACTTCCAGGCAAGGCCCAAGGACCCACCAGGACTGAGGTCACAGCTCTCAGCTAGAAGCCCAGGAGTGCAGTGTGGAGACCATGTGCACAGGACTGAGCAGGTTCTGGGTTTCAATCCCACCTCTGCTGCCTCCTGGCTGTTTGACCTTCACCAATGATAGAAGCACTCTGGGCCTCCTGTCCCTAGTCTTTTAGTAGGAACGGCCCGGCCCAGCTTGCAGAGCTGTAAGGAGACTTTGGGTGCTTGGTAAATATCTTCTCTCCCCACTCCACCCCCAGGAGTCCTAGCAGACCATCTGGCCCACGGAAAGCAAACAGATGGCTCCCTGCGCATCTTATCCTCTGCCTCACTTGGCCCACACAGCGTGAGGCAAGTGCTGGGCTGGTCCAACCCATCAGCAACACAACGACCTGGTCATCAGGCATCCACCAGCTTGTAACCCTCTGCAGGATGGTCCCGAGACCTGATTCATAAAGTGATCAGGTTCAGATTGACACGAGTCCAAACCAGGTCAAGGGCAGTCTCCCCGGGAGTGGAAGTGGGATGCTGGCAGAGTGAGCTGTCCTGAGACCTGTGGCAGGAGGGTGGGGTCTACGAGGAGAGAGAGACCCTTGTATCATTGTGTCGCCTGACAGCACCATAGCCTCCTTGTGACTCCTCCCGTTACAAAGGCCAGAAGGCCGAGGAAGCAGCAAGAGAGAGAACCACAGGCTAAGCCCACCAAACACCTCCAGGCTCCCAGTGCCTCACCAGCAGGGGCTTAAGCAACCATCACTCTGGCTTGTCAAAATGACCCTGGTACATGAGAACTGTGCCTACAGAAAGAAGGCAGCGGCCTAGAGAGATGGCTCAGCGGTTAAGGCGCTTGCCTCCAGTGCCTAAGTCTCTTGCCTCCAGTGCCTAAGGCCCTGGGTTCAATTCCCCAGGACCCACATAAGCCAGACCCACAAGGTGGTGGCCCTGGTGTGCTCTCTCTCTCTCTCTCTCTCTCTCTCTCTCTCTCTCTCTCTCTCTCTCTCTGTATCTCTCTGCTTGAAAATGAATAAATAAAATATTAAAAAAAAGAAGAAGCAGGCAGCAAAGGTCACTTCTGGGCACACACCCAAAGCCACTGAGGCCTCAGAGCCTAGAAGGCACTTCTGTCTTGATACTCAGACTTTACAATCTAACCCAGCCCATCTAGTTACTGAAATAGAAAACGGGCCTTTGCATTCCTGCAGCATCTTCAGACTCCTCATGCCACCCAAAAGGCCAGCGTCCCCTCACTGTCCCCAACACCAAGCATCACTGGGACTTTCACCTCTACTCTCACCCCCACCCCAAGGTGGTGGGCAGCCGGGCATGGGAAGGGTCTGGGTTGAAGCCAGCCCTGGGCTTGAGTCCCGGTTAGGCCTTTTTCCAGGCACGGGCAAAGACCACAGAGCCTCCCTGAGCCTCCGTTTCCTTCACTGTCCAAGGAAGCATACTCTAATTTGCCTCCCAGGCCCAGCAGAAGGAATAAAGCAAAACAGACCCAGGGAAGCCCATAGTTCTACCAGTTCCAAGAGCACTTCTGCATACCTCACACTTCCTGCTGCCTCCCTACCTCCTAGACCTTGTCCACTGGCTCAGGGCCAAGGAAACAGCAATGAGAGCTATGTGGCCGCCTTTCTCTGCTGAGGTGACCCTCACCAGACAGATGGGGGAAGGCCTCTGCTCCCATTTTTCAGATGGGCAAAGTGAGGCTCAGAGTGGTTCTGCAGCCATGCCAGCACTTGCATGGAGCAAAGAGTTCTGTGTCAGAAACAACATTGTGCTGGATAAAGAAGCAATGCCACCTTGCAGGACATGGAGGAAAACTGGACCTAACTCAGCCCACACTGAGAAGAGGCCCTGGAGAGGGACAAAGGCTCAAAGCACAGCAGTCTGGGCAGAAGGATCCTAGAAACTGCTGCTAACAGCATCCCAAACATGATGGAGATCAAGGAGATGGGAGGTGGAGCCAGGGTCGGGGGGCTCTGGGGAGCCTTGGGGGAGGAGCAGCCTCTCTGGGCCTCTGCAGACCCCATGGTGCACAGGCCCTTTGCACCCTCCAGTTGGACGCACTGCCTCCCAGCCAACTCTATCCATGGCTGGGAGGAGCCGCCCACTCTCCGTTTCCATGGGAATCCCCCTTGAAATAACCCTCAGCATCGAAGAGCTGCTGTTCTTCCCTGCAGCGGAAGAGCTCGGAGAAATGTGATGGAGGGAGGGCGGCACTCACCAGCACTCAGGATACTGGAGAAACTGAGGCCCCAGGATGTGGTCTCGAGCACCCGCCCCAGCCATCATCAGCACCCTCTCACATGCATCACAGAAGCAGCATTGAACCTTGGGGTGACCTTATCCTTACCCTCCCTGTTTTATGGGATGCAAGGAGATCATTTCCTTGGCAATTAAATGGAAAAGAGGAAACAGGTAATCACACCACGCTCACCCATCTGTCTCCGTGCGAGAGGGCTCCATGCTGGCCCAGCTAAACCCTGGTTTGCAGAGCCACAGCCCAGGGTCAGATCCACACGCTCTCTCCCTCCTAGGAGCAGCTCTGAACTTGGCAGGTTCACCTAGTGATGTGACAGTCACCATGCTTTAGGATACACCCCACAGCCTGCTGCTCCGCCCGGCCTCCCTGCCAGGAAGCGCAGGTGTGTGGCTGCCTCAAAGTCCCTTCCTCTTTGGAAAGCTCCAAGTTACTCAGCTACCCCTCCTCAGAAAGGACGAGGGGAGGGTCAGCTGGGAACCCTGTGCACTAGGCTAGTGAGGAGGAGAACCAAGGTCATTTTGGAAAATATTTATTAGGACTTTGTGTCGGATGTCCATAAGGCCCATCCATCCACTTCCTGGGCAGGCGGTCTCCTGCTTGGGCCTTAATAGCCACTACTATCTCTACTTTATGGAGGGGAAGACCGAGGCACCAAGAGGTCACGGGAAGAGGGGTGGTTGGACCAGGCCCCAGCACCACATGACCTCACACTTGTCTAAGGCTCACTGAACAGGCTACTCTGGGTGTTTCTTGCCCTCCCATGGGCCGGGCACCCTACTGAGCTCCAGCTATGGCTCCTGTAATGTTCCTCTGGGCTCCCAGACTGGTGATGAACCACTCACACTGGCTTCACGTCCCACCTCCAGGCCCAGAGCCCACTTGCTCTTTCCCTTTACCTGGAGTCCAGTTACACAGGCCCGATTCCAACTGCACCCGCCATGAGGAGCCATGTGACACTCCAAAGGATCCAGTCTAGAACTCCAGAGCCAAGGACAAAACTGCCACCTTCCAAGCCCCTTGTCTGTGCCTGGCTGTCTCCTCCCCTAAATTAACAAAGAACCACCGTCACTCCAAGACTCCAAGGGACCTGCTGCAGAAAGCCACCAGCAGGAACCAGGGGAAGGCTATTTAATGCCCTGGTTAACCCCACGAGCTGACGTGGCAGAAGTGCCATGCCTCAGGTACCCCCAGCCCTGAGCCCCTGACTGACCCATAGTAACTAGTCAGCCAACTCCTAAGCCCTGGAGCTGCTGCATCCCTGCAAGATGGGGTCCAGTGACAAGTGTAGAGAAGACAGGGGCTGGGTCATGGTCAGCCCCATGACTTCACGCCCTGTGGGGTACAGAGGGGCCACAAGAATGCTTCAGCAGGAAGCATACTGGCCAACAGCCCCCACAAATCCAACTACCCACTGGCCTGCCAAGGCCCAATGGCATCACTGAGAAAACTGAAAGAAACCTATCAGTAGGTGACTGCTGGAACCACTGCTGCTCAGAGGCGGGACCCCTAGGACCCCCCCAGCTGGACACACTTCCTCGAGCACCTATTTGAAAGCACTGCACTTCCGTCCTACCTACGTCTGCTCCCAGGATCTGGTCCCACCTGCGCACACGACTTCACCCACTGGCCTCGGAGGAGGGACATTCTTGCCCACAGAGCGAGTGTGTTGGCATGAAGCAGGAGACAGCCACTCTTTCGACAGGTCTTTAGGTCCCTGGACAGCATGTGGGTTGCTGCCCAAACCCCCACCTTGAGAATTCTAGAATGTAGGCACCACCCACATTGAAGGCCAAAATCTTCTCCTTTCTCCAGAAGCCAAACTTGATGGGATAAGGTTTCCAGAGCCTCCGTCAGGATTGGATGGAAAACAGACTCCCAGTGGAGGCTGTGACCCACCTGGACCAGAAAGGACAGAAGGAGTCTACCCCACTGTACCCCTACACCCCCAGGTCTTTCACACCTCCAGAAGGCTTCCCAGCAAGGCTTCCCTAGGGTCAGTCCTGTATTTCCAGGACTAATTCTCCTTCATCCTGTTGCCTGCCCTAGATAGCTTTGGGGACTGGAACTTCCGGTAGCCTCCAGGTATGGTGGGAACTGCACCCACTACCAAAGTCAGACAGCTTTGGAGCAGTCCCAACCACACCCTCCGTGGGCCGTGTGGCTCTGGGAAGGCAGGGACATCACCTCTCTTCTTGGGGGGGGGGAGTAGCAATACCAGCAGCAGATGGTTATGAGTATCAGGACCTGGGTGCATCTGGCCAGGGCCCAAAAGCTATTCCACATGGACAGCTACAAACACTGGCTGCCCCTCGCCTGTCCTCAGCCCTCGATTTTTAATCTAAACATGGGAGCCTCACTTTACTGGACAAATAGGTACCCAGTTCTTCATCTGGGCCAGAGACACAGAGCTGCAGCTCAAACCTGGCCAAGTGTAGGAAGGAAAATGCCAGATGATCCGCTCAGCAGGCAGCTCAGGGGATTCCGGCCCTTCATGGCCTGCATCACCACAAGAACTGCCCAGTAAACAATGAAGGCAGGCATTTGGGGAGAGGTCTAATAGAGCCTGGGAGAGACCAGACATGGCCCCATCCATGTAAACCACCTATGACATCAGGGAGCCCTGAGCAAGGGCTGGAGCTGGGTTCCAATTCAGATCCATCCATCTCAGAACCCAATAATCATTCTTTCCACTTCTCTGTCAACTGGAGATCACAGTTTTGTACTTGTTGGCCACCAGGGCCAGCAGGCTAGCCCCCTGTCATTCTCCCAGCACCCCCACACACTGTGGGGCAGTGCTAGCCAGCTGGGCCCTGCCAGCATCCCTCCCTCCCTTCACACTGCAGGGCTCTTCACTCTCCAGAACCTCTGTTCCCTCGTATTCAGAAGGCTGTGAGTGACCCTGCGACTCTTGCACGGCCTATCTCTCTAGCTCTCTTCTCCTCTCTCCCTGTCTCTGCCTGATCACAGCTGAGAGAATTCACTCTTCAGGGAAGCCCACTGCCCAGGGTGACAAAGATGCCTCCTCTAGGTAGCTCAGCCTGTGGGGTCCTCCCATCACCACTGGAGTCCTGAACACTCACCAGGTTGGTCTGTTCTGGGGACTCCTTGGGACACCGACCTTGTCAGTCATACCATGGCCACAGCCCCCTCCTGCAAAGCTCCTGACAGGTAGTAGGTGCTCAGCACTCTCCCCGACGGCCCGCATTTCAGCTGCTGGGCTCACTCCTAAACAACCATGATCCCAACAAATAGTTCCTTCTTATGGGACCTAACTCCAAGGGCACCATTGTGACAGCACACATGTCTTCTTCTGGGGCTTCTCTGTGTTCTCCCTTTGTCACCACGGAGGCAGGCAGCAGGCAGGGCACCTCAGCTGTTTGGAGAAGCCCTCAGGTGGCATAGATGAGGGCCAGAGAGATGGCTTAGCAGTTAAAGGCACCTGTTGATGGCCAGGATTTGATTCCCCAGTACCCACATAGTGCCAGATGCACAGAGTAGCACATGTGTCTGGAGTTTGTTTGCAGTGGCAGGAGGCCCTGGAGTGCCCATACAAACTCTCTCTCTCTCTCTCTCTCTCTCTCTCTCTCTCTCTCTCTCAAATAAATAAAACTATTTAAGAAAAAGAAGGCCTGGGTGATCAGTTGAGCAGAGCCACCTAAAGGAGAAGGTGTGAGCCTGCTGATGGGCTTCTATCGCCACCTAGACCTAGTCAACCCTCAGCCTGCCAGGTTGGGATGGTTAGGGAGACAGGAAGACAGGGTGGCTCACTACCTCCACCCTCCTCCTCTGGTGGAGTTCTTTGAGACTGTAAAAGGACATTCTTCGGTACACACTAGAAACCTTCCAAGGAGGAGGAGGTGGAATGTGTGGACTGGGGCTGATGGTGGGGTTCAGTGGAGCCCACACTCTTGAGTGCTGCATGGGGAGACAGCAGAGGAAGGGACTGAGTCACTGAGCCTAGAGACACCCCACCTTCCACCCCCACCCATCACCCCACAAGCCTGTTCCTTTCCGCTTACTTTCCTCCCACATCAGAGCAGGCCAGCGGTGGCCTGAACAAGTGAAGAATCATCAGGAGGCCCCCTCGACCTTGGGACTTCACAGGGCAGGATGTTAGGGTCCAGGCACTTCTGCCCATCACAGATTGCTGAGAGACAAACTCTGCCACCCTCAGGAGAGACTACATCCAGCCACGGCTCCCTGGTCTGGGCCCTGGCTCTTCAGAATGACTGTGTTTCCTCCTCAGATGGGAATGGAAAGCACAGGCTTTACGGCACAGCTGCTTTGACGTTCCTTTCCTATCCTCAGGTCCATCTCTCAGGCCATCCCTCCAGGAACACTTCCCGGAGCTTGATGCGATCCTGCCACAGTGCTTGTATGTCATGTCACTTTCCAGACAGAGGACACCATCGTGCCTGTGGCCTCCAAGAGAGAACCCTCATCTGCTTACAAGAGAAAAACAAGGCTCAGGGAGACCTAGGCCCACCATGCAACCTTGAGAAAATCCCCAGGTTTTATCACCTTCTGTCCCCATGAGGACACTGTGGCTGACAAAGGTCTCAGTTTTTCAGTTTTGAGAATGGAATTATCAAATAATCACTACTACTAAGAAGTACCCACAGTATTGCAGCAGCAGCAGAAGCCTACCCTGCCCCCACACACCCCGGCTCCTCCTGGCTCTGGAAGACCAGGGCAGGTCCACCTCATAGGCAATGCCTGCCACCTGGCTGGCCAGCCCAGGGCAGGCCCACAGGGAGCAGAGAACAGCTCTGGCCAATGTGTCTATACCCAGACCACTCTGGCTAGCGTGGTTTCCAATAGAACTGCTTCTTCCAGGCTGAGCAAATGCCCTGATGGCGAGGTTGGCTCATCCTTCCTGGCATGGAGTGCAACACGTGAACAGAGCAGAAGTCCAGGTCTCCTGCTCCCACTCTCAGTTCTACATGCGGTGGTTGGGCAAGGAGGCCAACCTAGCTGCACCTCTGCCAGGGTTTCCTGAGGACCACCAGACCTGTGGGGGCAGAGAGTAAGGACAGAGTAAGGACCCCATATTTGGTAATGTCTGTGGGGCACCAAGCTGCCTCAAGTCCATGTGCCCTCTAAAGAAAGCCTTGGCTCACCTGCCTATTCTGTTTTAATGAGCAGAAGTGAGGAGGCTTTAGTATTACTGAGCCAGGACTGGTTCAAGAGGAAGACAGGTTTGTGTAGCTCGGGAGGCTTGAGCATTCTCCCAAGGTCAGAGCCCAGCATGGATGTGGCTCTGCCCAAGCCATCTGGGGCAGACTCCATGACCCAGAGAGGTCCAGCACCATCACCAACCCCCCTGCTCTTAAACATGACCTGGTTTCTCATGCCCACAGCTTGGTTCTAAGTCTCCTTCACCCAGGGCCAACTCGTGCCACTAAATGATAGGGACCTGCAGGAGCTGTGTGACTTCTGAGATCATTAGGGATGGATGTGTGGTCTCCCCTGATTGTCCTGGGATAGCTGTCCTGAGAAAGCCAGCTACCATGAAGGGAGTTCATCTGCCCTGGGGCCACCATTCTGGAGACAGGAGCTACCAGCACCACCTGAAAGATGCCCCATGGAAGAACCACCCAAGGTACCTTTCAGAGGGGAGATTGGCCCAGGCACACCCTGTCCCAACCACAGACCCTCAGAACCAGGAGATGGAAGGAAATGAATGCTGCCTCCTCACTAAGAATGACAGTCATCAGAGTCCTAATAACCACAGCTCTCATAGAGTGACAGGTGTGTGTGACTCAGCTTCCCTGAGTCCTGCATCCGTCTTGGGTGGAGCCACAAGTCCACTAGCTCCCAGAACAAAGTGCTACTGAAATCGCAGGCATGGCCTTATCAGAAGTGGCCAAGAAAGGTGTCTTACAGTCCCAGGCTGATTCCTCCAGGGCACAGCCCCATGTCACACCAGCAGATCCCCATCTAGAGACCATGACAAGAGCCACAGCCTCACTTGGCAGACTTACAACTGAGGTTTTTTTTAAAGCAGGAGAGACAGACATGGATGGGTAGTTTGCTCTGGATACAAGATTGCCTCTTCGTGTGTGTATGTGTGTGTGTGTGTGCACGTGCACGTGTGTTTGTGTGTTGGTACATGTGTGTGGGTTCACATGTCCATATGTGCACATATATTTGCAGGCCAAGGGTCAATGCCAGATGTGTTCTTCAATTGTTCTCCACCATATTCTTTAAGACAAGGCCTCTCTCTAATGCCAGAGCTCACCATGAGGCTAGATGAACTACCCAGAAAGCTCTGGAGATCTCCCAGTTTCCGCCTCCGCAGAGCCGGGCTTGCAGGTGCACAGCACCACGCCTGGCTTTTACATGGGTTCTGGGGGTTTGAACTCGGGTCCTCCTGCTCATGCTGCAAGCACTTCACTCACTGCACCATCTCCCCAGCCCCGAATACCTCTTCTAAAGTCATTTAAACTGAAGTTTTGGGCCAATGTGAAGTTTATTTTAGTAGATAACATGACATTTAAATGTTTATTTGAGCCCTAAACACTCCAACCCTTTCGCCAAGATATGGCTTTCTTAGAGAGGCCGACACGTGAATAACCTGAGTTGCAGGAAAATGGACCTCCTCATAGATAAATGCTCCTCCCACCTTATCCTAAAGCAGTGAAAGCAGGGAATGGGGATGTCCACCACTGCACCCACAGCCCCACCTATGACCAAGACCATGCCAGGCAGTGCAGGCTTCCCCTTTCCTGCATGCCTGGGAACTCTCCATGGCTACACCCCCATCCATCTCCTCTTCTCCGACCAGCACCAGGCACCTCACTGGGTCCTTCCGGCCTCTGCATCCCTCCTGTCCTATCCCAGAATCTTTCCAGATCTCCAGTCACCCTCAGCTACCCCTTCCTTCATCATGCCTGCACAGGACCTCCTAGCTCTGGCCACCCGGAACACACAAGCTCATCCTCACCAGCATCCCTCCTGCCTGGAAGGCCCCTGACCCTGCTCCTCTCCACAGGGCCACACAGCGGCTCCTAGGCACCTCCTGCCCACGCATCTCCAACCACCTGGTTCATGCTGCAGCAGGGTCCCTCTTCCATTCAACCAGGACCATCTGCTTTGTCTCCCTGGCTCCAGAGATTCTAGGGAGGAAAACCATATCCTCTCCCTCCTGTACTTCCCACCCACCTTGCTATCCCAACCAACACTAATTTAATGGATGAACCCATGTGTGCTTACTAAATGAGTAATTATCTCTATATGACAGAATATTACACAGCCAATAAAAATTATTTACTTGTAGGACATGATAACAGGAGGGATATTTGTAGTGGTGTTTATTATTTTAAAGGATACAAAGCTGTGTTTCTGTTACAATGTGCAGGGGGGCAGTAAGAAGGAACCATGCAAAACTCACACGATGGCAGAGAAGCCAAGAATGTCATTGTCCTCTCCTTTATTCTACTTTATGCATTGTTAAGCATTTCTGAGGTAAGATAAAATACATAGAGAAAGACAATTAACATCTTCCCACAGAGCACACTGCTAGACACCAGCCTCTTCCCAGCATCAGTCAGTCAGGGACACGTGATGATGGACTGCGTTTTTACAGCTTCAATAAACAGTCTTGCCTCTCCTTGGGGCTATAAAATATTCACGGTGTTTTTATTGTCTTTCTCGTGGAGAGCTGGTGTAGGGAACCACAAGTGCTCAGCTCCCTCCTCCACGGAGCGCTCCGTAACAGATGTATCCAAAGCCCAAAAGCTGGCCTGAAATGTGCCTGTGGAACACAGCAGAAGGACAGAGGAGTCCCTGTCTGCAAGCTACAGCCACAGCAAAGCAGTGTGGTTATCTGGTAAGGAGATGGAACTGCCATTCCAGCCTTGACCAGGGGCATCGTACCACCCATGGGGAATGAGGACAAGCTTTCTCCCTTTGGAGGCAGGGAGGGGAAGTGACTGGAGACCCAGGCTGACAGCATTCAAAGCTATGCAGCACCCAATGAAGAAATTTACCTTCATCCTATGACCTGTACATATTCTTGTCAAGACATCACAAACTCTTACTGTTAGAAATGCACAGGAGGGCTAGAGAGATGGCTTAGCAGTTAGCATTTGCCTGCAAAGGAGAAGGACCCGAGTTCAATTTCCCATTGTCCATGTAAAGCCAGATGCACAAGGTAGCATATGCATCTGAGTTCACTTACATTGGCTGGAGGACCTGGCATGTGCCCATTCTCTCTCTCTCTCTCTCTCTCTCTCTCTCTCTCTCTCTCTCTCTCTCTCTCTCTCAAATAAATAAATATTTTTTAAAAAAGAAATGCCCAAGGAAAGAAAAAAATAAGTTGCTTCTTTTTTAAGACACTGAACTGACAGAGGAGGTGTAACAATTATCTTCTCAGTGCTGGAACTAAACATCCAACCAGAGCAGCTTGGAAGAAAAGGGTTTACTTCAGTTTCCAATTTTGAGAGAAAGTTTCATCATGGTGGGGAAGGTGTGGCATGGACAGCCAGCTGGGCACCACATCTCATCACAGTGAGCTATGATCGCCCCATGGGGCTGGACTAATAGACTTCAAGTAACACATTCCAAATGTCCACCTTGCAAAGACTCCACCAACCAGAGACTAGGTATAAGGTGTAATCACAAACACATAAGACTAAGGGGGACATTTCACACTCACATCATCATGGTGGGGGAGGGGCACCTGGGGATTGAGACAGGTCTTGTCATGTGGCCTGGAATGGCCCTAAACACCCACAATCCTCCTGCCTCCTGAGTGCCAGGATGTCAGCTGTGAATGCCACACCTGACGTAAGACCAAATATTGTAGAACTCTAAGAATATGAGAAATGGAGTATTTTCTTCCTTTGTTATTACAGCGGTCCAAGCAGCCCTGTTTTCTGCTTGCTGTGTTACGAAGCTGAGAGAGGGCTTTCCCTATGCCTGGGAGTGTGGGTAAGGGCAGCATCCAAGGCCTCGTCCAAGACAGCTTTGTGCAGTCTCTGCAAGCGCTGCTTGGGGCTGGGGTATAGCGCTCACCTAGCATGTGTAAGGCACTGGGAAGGATTGGGGAGACAGCTCAGTTTGCAAAGTGCTTGTCTGGCAAGCATGAGACCTGAGTTCAATCACTAGAATCTATGTGAAAAGAGAGGGGGAAAAAAGCTAGGCATGGTAACACAGCGCTGGCATCTCAGCGCTGAAGAGGTGGAGACAGGAGGATCCTGGAACTCATTGACCAGCCAGGCTAGCATAATTGGAAAGCTCTGGGTCCATAAGAGACCCTGTTTCAAAGCCCCAGGCCCATGACAGACCCTGTCTCAAGGTGGCCAGTATTCCTGAGGAACAACACCAAAGTTGTCCTCTGGACTCCCTACTAACATACACACATATGCTTACACACATATGTTTACACACCAGCATGTGTATGCAGATACAGACACACACATACACACACACACATTATAGAGTCTCTTCATGTGAAGTATTTCTTGGGGGTCACTTCTATTTTGGGGGGCCATCTGTTTTCCCTGTTTACTGCATTATCTTCATGGAGTTCTTCCGGCTCCGAACGAGACTCTGATGGGCCTCACTCCCGTGTTCCATTTCCACACCCCACGCAGACCCCACTTCTGGCCTCGTGTACCAGGCTCTGTCCCCACCACAGCAGTATGGCTTCATGTGTCTGCTTAATGCCATCTTTACTAGGCAATTCCTTCTTCAGATGGGCCATGTTTGGAGAGTGTCCTGTGGGTTATCACACAGACGTCTTAGTCTATTCTGGCTAACAGATGGAGCATCTGGAGTGCAAGGTCAAGGCCCCAGTAGGTTTAGGGTCTAGCGAGGGCTGCTTTCTGCTTTATGGATAACATCTTTTCATTACATCTTTATGGCAGAGGGAACTAGGGAGCTCTCTAGGGCATTAACGAGGGACCCACCCTCTTGATTTAAACACCTCCCAAAGGCCCAAAGGTGGGCTTCTTGTATGGATTGCACGGGATGCAAACATTCCAGCCAGCAAGGAAATAAATGAATGCTTTGCTGACTGTGTACAACCTAACAGATGTGTGTGGCCCATTCATATAGACCACAAGGAGGAACTGACCATGAATCACAGCACCCAACTGAGGCCCTCGGAGCCAAAGCCAAGTCAGTGTGCACTGTACAATCATTCAGTGACCCCTTGTGATGAGTGAGGTCTGAGCTGCACCCTTGGGGGCTGTGTTGCTTAATGTGTGGTAACAGAAGTCCATATTTGTCAGGACTTCCGTCTATGGACTGCCTGTCCTCAGGGGTAAGTGTGACACCTTATCCTTCCTGTGCTGCAGGGGCCAGATGTGAAGAGATCACTTTCTCCTTAATCTCACACACACTCCCTGGGCACCAGGTAATGGGTTCCTATATTAGGACCTGAGGGGCATCACCTCTCCCTAGGGAAGCCTGGCATTTGTGTCCGGTCTCTGAGATCATGAGCAACAGAAACAGAGACACACTAACACAAGAACAAACATGAGAAGAGCAGATACAGAGGGCGAACGGAGCCTCACAGCTGAATAAAACTCCCCAGTCAAGAACCATGAGCAAAGAACCTCGCCAGAAGCCGCTTCCAAAGAACATAGGAGAGATTTTAGGAGTAATTTTCGTCAAGTCAGTGTACAATTTAAATCATTCCTGGTTAACTAGGACAAAATGGTTTTGTTTATAGGTTAAAATAAGCTCAAGTTTAAATATCATTGGAAGTCTGGTAAAATTTGGCTAGCAAAAATGTAAAAATATTAGTTCTTATGATTAAAGCTGAGTACTGATAGTTATAACTACATACCAACAGAGGTCTCCAAGGTGCATTAATATTCTTAAATAAGACATAAAAAGGGTGTGAGTTGAACAAATATCTTCCCATCACATACAGTTAAAGTTCTGGGCAAAGAAACATTTTCAACATGGTCAACTGACGATGTGAAAAGCTCTAATTTATGGGGGAAAATAAAGACAAACTAAACAACAGCAAAAGGGAACAGAGGAGGGGCTGGAGAGATGGTTCAGTGGTTAAAGGTGTTTGTGTGCAAAGCCTGATGGCCAGTGTTCAGTTCCCCAGTACCCACATAAAGCCAGATGCACAAAGTGGTGCGTGTGTCTGGAGTTTGTTTGCAGTGGCTGAAGGCCATGGCGCGCCCATACTTTTTCTCTCTCTGTCTCTCTCTATGTCTGTCTGTCTGTCTGCCTGCCTGCCTCTCTCTCTCTCTCTCTCCCTCTCTCTCCCTCCCTCTCTCTCCTTGCAAACGAAAAATAAAAATATTTTTAAAAAGCACACGTCTTTAATCACATCACTCAGGAGGCAGAGGCAGGAAGATCACTGTGAGTTCGAGGCCAACCTGAGACTACATAATGAATTCCAGGTCAGTCTTCGTAGAGCGAGGCCCTACCTTCAAGAACAAACAAAAAATCTGTTTCAGTGAAGGAGTAAATGTGGGGATGGGTGGATAGATAAATGATAGAAAGATGAGAGACAGGGCTGGAGAGATGGCTTAGTGGTTAAGGCATTTTCCTGCAAAGCAGAATGACCTGAGTTCGATTCTCCAAGACCCACATAAAGCCAGATGCACAGGGTGGCGCATGCGTCTGGAGTTCATTTGCAGTGGCTGGAGGCCCTGGTGTGTCCATTCTCTCTCTGTGTCTGCCTGCCTCTCTCTCTCTCTCTCTCTCTCTCTCTCGCTCTCTCTCTCGCTCTCTCTCTCGCTCTCTCTCTCATACTCTCTCAAATAAATAAATGAAATTTAAAAAAAGAAAGATGAGAGACATCAATGATCAATAGACGATAATGTATTTTCACAAACAAAGGAAAATAGGCCAAACTATTTTCAGCGATAGGATTTTTCATTGTTTTAGGTAGAGTATCATTCTAGTATAGGATGACCTGGAACTCACCCAGTAGTCTCTGGCTGACCTCAAACACACATTGATCCTGGGATCAAAGGCATGTGCCACCACACAGGGCTGGATTTTTTTTTTCTTTCTGTATTTACTAAACATTTTACAGAGAGAGAGAGAGAGAGAGAGAGAGAGAGAGAGAGAGAGAGAGAGAGAGAGAGAGAGAGAGAATAATAAGCCAGCAGATATACTAAAATGTTTTCAAACAAAGAGCCACCTTTTCAAAGTTCCTCAATGTCGTGGGATTTAAAGTCCTTCACAAGCGGTCCTCTCCCTCCTGCTCTGCTCCCGCTCACCCCCGCACATCCCCTGAGTCTCCTGAGCAGCCCTCCCTCAGGTGCCAGCTCTACCTTGCTGATGGTGCCCACAGTTCCCTTCCCACTCCATACTCCCTGTCTGGACCTGCGGCACTCAGCTCAGGCACTGCTTCTGCTAGGAAGGCCTCCTAGAGGCCTGCACCTCTCCACTCTGGCTCTGAGGCACCGACACACAGGTGACGGAGGCAGGGGTGAGCATGGGATCTTTCAGACTGAAGGTTGGCTCACGGGACCAAGATGCCCACCCAAATCCACATTCTTCCATTCTATCGCTAGTCCTGGGTGACCAGCCACAGACTACATTTCCCATCTCCCCTTGCAGTTGGGAGGGATCATGTGACTAGTTACAACCAATGGGATAGAAGGGAGAGAAAAGGAGTCAGTTGTGAGCCAACGTGTTTAAAAAGCCAGTGTGTTGTCACCATGCTCCCACTGAGGCAGTTTAGGGTGACGGACCCGAAAGTCTCCACTTTGCTAGAGCGGATTTCTTATCTCTTGCCTATCCTGCTCTTCCACCTGAGCCTCTGAGCTTGCTTAACTAGAAATCCAATTCTGGCATTGTGATTGGTCAAGCTTAAGACCCCCCAGAACTCAGTGTCATGACCAATCAGCTGTCTCTCTGGCTCACCTGAGCCAGAAGGTGTAATTACCTGGGGAGGGCTCACTCTGGCTCTCTTCTCTCTCCTGAACCTCCAGGTTTGGGTAAACTCTCCCCTGGTGGCTGAGATGGGGGGGGGAAGCCCCTGATCCCCTTCCCCCACAATGGCTTACCATTTCTCTCTACCCTTTCCTTTCCTCCTCTTAATATGTTTCTTTCAGGCCCACCGAGTGGGCTCTTAAGCCACGTGGGTGCTCTCAGGTTGCGTGGGTGTGCCTACTTCCCGTTCCTTGGTCCACAGACTATCCCTTCCCTCTCTCGCCTTCTAAATAAATATAATCATTTAATAGTTATCCTTCTCAGTCTGAGTTGCCCAATCTTTGGTTAATTAAAGGGCAAAAATTCAGGGTTCAGGGTTTGAGAACTCTTTTCTTATCCCCTCTACCCCGTTTCTCCTCCCACAGAATGGGGGTGTAGGGGTGGGGCTGACAGCTAGAAGTACCTGAAGATGCTCACCTTCAGGGAAGACACTACCCATCAGTGGACCACACTCAATGAATGTCCATGGTATCCAGCCACCGAGCTTGGGAGTTTCTGTGTAACTGAGGTCACTAGACAAACTGTCCTCAGCATCCAGAACCCTCTGGCCCATTCTGCTCTCAGGAAGTGCTAACCGGACACACAATGACCATCAGGTGAGGGAACCTCACCAGCAGAAGGGAAAGGTATAGGCAGGCTTGGCTCTGTCCCACTGATGCCCCTCACAGCTGGCATTCCCTCGACTTCAGAGGGACAATGTGGCTCACACTGGCCAGAGACTGGGTCCCAGCCTCCAGCAGCAGTGCCTGGGGCTCAGACAGGCACATACGGGGTCAGGGGGCTGAGCAGACAAGCCTGTTGTTGGAGACCCGTCTCTGAGAAGCAGCCCACACTGCTTGGCCGTGGACTGTGGACAGCCTTTGTTGTGCCTCAAAGGCCCATTCAGTCCCTGTCCTGGAAAACAATGACCCTGCTGTCCAGTGGTCCTGGGCACCGTAGGCCACCCCGGGTACCCCTGCTCCCTGGGCATCAGCAACTGCCTGCAGGGCTCAGGAGTGGAGCCCAGACGCCGTGATGCCCAAAGGAGTAACGGCCTGGAAGTCACTGAAGCCCCAGGTCCCAAACCTGGGAAGCTGTCACTCACCCTGCAGCACTGGAACCACCCACCCTCTGTAGTCTCTGACTGCACTGCTCACCCACCTGCGTTCACACTAGAGGTCAGCAGGACAGAAGCAGAGAGAGCTCAAAATGGCAATCGGGCCTGGGCTAGAACTCCCCCCAAACCACACGCCTCCTCCAACAAAGCCCCACCTCCCAAAGGCTCGGCCAGCTAGGGATTAGGTACGAGGCTTAATCACAAACGCATGAGGCCATAGGATCATGTGATAACCACAGGGGGCTTTTCTCCAAGGAGCCAGAAGGGCCAAGCCAACCAGGCTCAAATCCAAGCCTCCTAAGTATGGCATGTAGTCAGAAGTGAGCAGGCCAGCTGCCCCTACCCTGGTGGTCGCAGCTGTTCAGTGTGGTGGTCAGGAAGACAGATTCTGCAGGCAGATGGCTAAGTCCGCCCCTTCTGGAAACAAGATGCTAAGTAAGTACCCACACCTCAGTTTCCCCCTCTGTAAAATGGGAGCATGGCCCACACAGCCCTGGGTATTGAGCGTACACAATGAGGTGCACTTAGTACCCTGTCTACTCAACACATGGATCATTAGACCACTGGCTCTTATGCTTGCTGCATCATCATTGAATCCTAGAGTCCACTTGGGACTGAGCAGGGACATGTCCACGTCTGCAGGGCCTGGGCTAATCAGCAGAGCCAACTAAGGTGCTACTTACTGACTGCAGTGCCTCCTCTAGTGCCAACCTTGGCTGAGAGCATCATTCCAGAAGGGTAAGAGGGTGTGCAAGGGGCCCACAGAAGCACCCAAGGGAACTAGCTGTGAGTGGCAGACAGCCTGGGCGTGCCTTTGCAGGTTCACTCTGCCAAATCCCCGATATCTGTGATTTGTTTGACCTTCGCTAATATCATGCTGAGAAGTCTTTATATTAATTCATGTCTGAATAGCTCGTCTATGTCAGATATCTCCCCTGCCCCCTAGCTCCTGGGGTCCCTTCCCTCGGCACACCCTCCAATTCCTGCTCCACCAGTACGACCTGGGCCTCCTTGTTGCCTTGTGCAGAATAGGCGTGTTGGAAATACTTGAATGAATGTTCACAATCTTGCTCTGTTTTTATACATATGTATGCATGTGTGTGGGGACGCACATGCCTGTAGAAGCGAGTGGACAACCTTCAGTTCTGTTCCTCAGAATCTGATCCACTTGTTTGCCTCACTGGCCTGGAGCTCGTGAATTAAGCTAGAGTGACTAGCCAGCAAGACCCAGCCTGGGATTACAAGCGAATAGCACCATGCCTGCATTTAAGTCCATATGCTTGCAAGGTGCTGTCTCCCCTGCATGTGGTCTGTCATATAAGGGGGAGGGCAGTACGTGAAATTTGCTCAGACTCATTGCTATTGAGACACAATCAACGCAAATACTTTCCACGTAGGACTTTCATAAGGTCAGGCACATCAGAGCTCCTAATGCTATGGGCATGTGGCAGCCAGACGAACACTCTGAAAGTAATTTGGCAGAGTGCATCAGAACATTGAAAAGATTTAGGGTGTGCATGCGTGCACACATGACCGAATATAGAGGTGAGGGCCCAATGGACGAGGGAGAAAGGGGAGGAAGCCGAGGTAAGGGAGGAGGGGGAACAACACGTTTGTATGAAGCTGTCTTATGGAACACACTACCACGCATAATACACACACACACAGAAATTAAATTTCTGTAAGCTTAGAATCTTTGCCATCTTGTACGTGTCACGTGTCAGACTCTGAAGAACACTTCCAGAGTGGGGGAGGGATGGAGTGGCTCTTCGAAGCAGATGTTGTTTGTTACAAAAGGGGGGGAAGCAAGGAAACACCCAGCAATAAGGGGGAACTGAAGGCACCACCCAAGTAGGTCACAACAATAGTCCCCCACCAATGAAATGACTGAACATGCTAAGGCACCGGGGGAGGGGGGACTGAGACCACAGGAGGTCCCAAACAGCCAGTGTGAGGGGAGCACAAACCCAGGACCACTATTCCCCTGGGAGCTGGGCCCAGCTCTCCTCCTCAGGCAGCCTAGCAACTCAGTGAGACCCTAACTCAAAATAAAATGTAAGCAGGGGACAGGGGAAGGTGGGTACTGGTAGAAGGCTTGCCCAGCTTGTGGGAGGCCTTAGTCTCCAGGATACCAAAGTAAGTCCAGTTACTGGTGTGACCCTGTTAAAGGACAGGGCCACGGCTCATTTGAGAGTCTAAGATGAAAGCTTTTTCCTTTCTTCCAAAGTAATCGTGGTGTTACATATTTTCTATGCAAATAAAAAAAACCCAAAACCCAGGGGCGAGTGAAAGCTGGTAGCCCTGGCGTGATTTGAATCACATATTCTGTTACACAATGTCAAGTTTAACCCCACGCATAGGAGCTTTCTCAGAATACACTCACAGAATGGAAGGCATGTCTTCTCACAAGAACCAGGCAAGGCAGCAGGACAGGGCCTCACTGTTCTGTTCCCATCTGGATAACTGGATGTGCACACAGTCTGCCCACTCTGTCCTCAGGGAGGAGAGGGGCAGAGGGGAGGGAGGAGGGACTGAAAGAGCCTGTTCCTTTCTCAGCCTGGGTCTCAGCCCTAGCAGTTGACCACCATGAGCCCCTCGACTCTCACTTCTTAGCCACCATTGCCTAGGAGCACCAGTTTCAACAGGAAACTGGACCCAGCGGAGAGCACTGAGGGCTCAGCCATAGCTGGAGCCAGGAGCCTGGAGTGTGGTCATGTGGGGACAGGGCACTGGAGACGGGAACGCACTGACATCACAGCCCGCCTGCTGCCTTCAGACTCCACTGGCAGAGCTTGGGCTAGTTATTATATGACATGTGTGAAAAGGTCAAGGGGTCCCCAGCACAGGGTCCTGGAGGCAGTGCACCTCTGCAGCTCTGCAGCAGAGCCTGCAACATTCTTATGACCTCATGCTAAATTAGAAAAGTGGCTTCAGAACCCACCTCTGTAAAGAGATTACCACTTTTATTGAAACCAGACCTGGGCATTAAAGCCAGACTGGACGGAAGCTCACAAATGCCAGCAGGGTCTGTTTCTGTGGCCCAGACAAGCTATGGCTCCCTTCGCCATATCCTGCCCCCCCTTCCCATGAAGCCCCAGCATTTCGCCCAGAAATGTTTCCACTTCCCAAAGGCCTGAAATACCTCTCACCAAAATGTCCCTTACTTTTAAGTGTCTTCAAATAGATTTATTTATGAGAGAGAAAGGCAGATAGAAAGGAAGAATGAGCACACCGGTGCCTCTGGCCCTCACAGAAGGACTCCAGACGCATGGGCCACCCTGTGCATCTGACTTTACATGGGTACTGGGGCATCAAACCCAAGTCTTTAGGCTTTGAAGAAAGCGCCTTAACCACTTAACCATCTCTCCAGCCCCTAGTTTTAAGGATAAAATCCAAAAACTGTAAGATATAACCAACACCAGGAGACATGTTTCAATAGAACTTGCTTTCCAGCCCCCAGAAGGAAAACAAGAAAAGCCAAAGTTTGCAGCTTCCAGTTTGTGGCTTGACTGTGCACATCTGGAATTCCAGCACTCCAGAGGTGGAGACAGGAGAATCAGGAGTTCAAGGCCAGTCTAGGCTACATGAAATCCTGTATCAACAAACAAACTGTGGTAGTTTGGATGTGTGTCCCCCATAGACTCAGTTGCTTTATTAAAGCTTGTGACTTGGGTGTCCAGCTGCCTGGCTGGAGGAAGTGTCACTGGGGGCAGATCCTGGGGTCCAGCCCTAATATGTGTTTGGGGGTGATTTGATTTCCAGCCCAAAGGTATGCAGATTTGGATTGAGCTCTGTCTGGGTCCTGCTTGTTGCTTTTGGGTTTTGCTGGCTATTTGGTTGTTTCTCTCTGCTTGGATGTATGGAAACAGCTTCTTCCGACACTGATGGAACTTTCCCCTGGATCTGTAAGCCTGATATAAATCCCTTCCTTCCCTAAAACTGTGCCTGGTTTGGATGTTCATCCAGCGAAGCAAAGCTGACTACAACACAGACAAACCCAGGCAGGTGGTGGGCAGGGTGGGCTCAGGCAAGTGTTTAGGGGAAATGGGAGGTACCATAATCTCTTCCCCATATTCAAGTGCAGAACACTCAGCCTCTGCTCATCTAGCCAGGTGATAGCACAGGGCACCAGGCAGTACAGAGAAACTAAGGCTCAGAAAGGGGGTGAGACCTGAGGAAGGATGGGCATCATGCCCTGCCTCTGCCGTGCTCCCATCCCCCACTCCGTGAAGCGTGGGGAATGGCTCCCATATGCACAGACCCATCAAAGTGTGCCTCTCCTGAGCTGCAGGTCAGTGCTCCACTCTTCCCACCTAGCCTCAGTTTCCCTGTAAGTGGGCATGGGATCTGGGCTAGCCTGTCTGATGAGTGTTCCAAGGGCTAGTGTGGAAAATGGACATCCTCATTTAAGGATGATATGCGAAAAGGTATTGTGCTCCAGGCTCTGGGTGAGATTGTCCAACACTCAGAGCCACGTAAAGCTAGGAATGGGCCAAGAGCAGTTTTCCCAGGAGCAGGTCAGGAGCTGAGACAGAAAGAAATACCAACAGTAACACATCTCTGGTTACTACAGTTCTAAGGAACAGCCAGGAGGAAACTGAGGCCAGAGATGCTGGCAGGGGGCCCTGGGAGCCACTTGTGGGATCTTGTCTCCGGCCACCTCCACAGGACCAAGAAGGGCTCATCAGCTCTGACTTGGGTGAAGTAAGAGACACACAAGGGCTTCCCAAGTGAAAAGCTACTACAAACCCTTCCTGGCTTCCAGCACCTTCAGTTTTGCTGGTGGCACAGGGTGGCCTCCTGATCGCGGACAGAACTCAAGGTGAAGTGAGTTGGGTGTTGCTGGCTGTAGCAATAGACTCCAATCAAAGTGTGTACCAAGGAGCCCAGAGGTGAGGTGGGCATCAAACCTGGGTATCACCAGGTCCTCTGCTCCCCCTTTGTCTCCAATCTGCCATCAGCAATGACAGCTTATTACCACTTTCCATGGCGCCAAGATGGCTGCCAGCAACACAGGGCTTCCCTGTTCCTATTAGAAGAGAGAGAGAGCTGCTTTCCAAGGCTCTACTTTCTACAGCCCTCTAGAAGTGGCTCCTGTACCTGTTCTGGAAGCTGGGAGGGAAGGGAGATTATCCTGGGGACCCATCAGATCAGCAATTGCTTGAGGTGTCTTTCCAGGAAACACAGGTGTTCTGCATGGGTAGGGGACCCTGGGCCCTGGGGAGATCAGCTGAGACATCAGGCACCCAGCCGACATTGCTGACGTGCTAGACTCAGGCAGGCCTGACCTTTGCTCCCTTGCGCTCCAGCGTTTCCAAATGCAGGGTAACCACACAAAGCATGCAGTGACACGGAGTGTGCATGTGGGGGGTGACATTAGGCGACTCAGCTGTCAGGCATGTAAAGCACCAGCTGTGCCCCCACAGATACTGTCACAGCCAGGGACCCTGTGCAGCCTTCATACGTCTCCCAGGCTGAGCTCCTGCCCAAGTCCACCACTGCCTGTATGGCCAGCCCAGAGGATGTGCAGGCAAGTAGGGCTGAGAGAAGGGTGGATGGATGGAGACCAGTCAAGCCTAGACGTGCCTATCTCACGCACTCGAAGCCAAGTCCTGGGCCTGCGGCAAGACAGAACAGACAGCCACACAGCATCCTCTGGGGAGAGTACCCAGATCCAAAGAACTAACAGACTTCCAGCACCTTCTCCTTCACCAGTGGTCCCCTAATTACTTATTGACTTGTGGCTGTGGCAAGATGCCTGGCGTAGGAGCTGGGGAGACAGCTCAGTGGATAAGTCTCTGGCACCTGAGTATAACTCAGTAACTGGGTTCAGATCCTCAGCTCCCACAGAAAAGCCAGGAACTGTGGCAGGCTTCTGGGATCCCAGTGTGCCTCCTGTGAGAAGGGAGGTGGAGACAGGAGAATTTCCTGGAATCCTGTGAGTGGAGCAGAGACTCCTTCTCAAACAAGGCGGAACTTGAGGGCTGATCTGCGTGTTGTCCTCTGACCTCCAATCACGCACTGCAGCACGTGTGTGCCTGCACTCACACTCACAAGCACATATGCATGCACACAATCACACACCAAATAGAATTTAGAATATATGCACAGGCAGGCCCATAATTTACTTATTTGCAAACAGAGGGAAATGGAGAGGAAACAGAGAGAACGGGTGTCCCAGGGCCTCCAGCCACTGCACATGAACTCTAGATGAAAGTACCACTTTGTGCACCTGGCTTTACCTGGGTACTGGGGAATCAAACTCAGGTTGTTAGACTTTGCGGGCAAGCACCTTAACCACTGAACCATCTCTACAGACCCCCCCCAAAAAATTTAAGCCATTTAAGAGAAGGGTTTATTTTGGCTTACAGTTCAAAGGAGCAGAGAAAACATGGTTCCCTGCACCACCAGGAAGAGGAGAGCAACACGTGCTGTGATCAGCTCTATTTCTCACCACACATGTTTGTGGTGGGTCTTCCCACTCAATTATCCTGATCTAGAAAATCCCTCCGACTGGGCAGAGCTTTGTCTCCTAAATGATTCTAGATCCAATCGTGTTACAATTGAGATGAACCATCACACCCCGACTCACCAAGTTTTCTGTGCCCTGGTACCCACAAGTCGTTTTCACAACAGTCTTCAAAATAGCTTGAGTTCAGCTCTAAGTCACACCAAGGTGTGAAGGACTAAAAACACCCAAACTCTTCTTGAGATGCTTAGGATTTTCCCAGAGCTTCTGGAATCCAGGCAGGACTCCCACTGGCAAAGATGTCACTTGACTTGGGAACAGTGGGAATGAGGAAGGAAGAAAACAGCCAGTGCAAGTGACTGAGTCCAGGGAAAAATAGCTAAAGAACGGTTATTTAGATCAGACAGCTGGCGTGTGCTTGGGTGGACCCATCCACCAGGTGGAACCTGAGTGTCAGCATCCCCTACTCATTTATGAAGAGCTCCTGGCTGCAAGACAGATGTGCCATGCCGTGTAATACGTAAATATTGTGCCTGGAATTCTATGTCCGCAAGATCACAGCCCATCTCAACAATACCATGATAGAGCTCATTCTTATTTCTCCCTTTACGAGGAAGAAAGCAAAACCCAGAAAGGTTTAGGAACTCATCAGAGCAGCTCAGCAGGTAAGGAGTGAGAAGCAGAATTTTAACTCAAGTCTGACAACAGACCAATCTAAACCCTTCCCCATGCTCCATGCACCATACATAGAATGCAATTAGGATACCACAGTGCAGAGAAAGGTCTGTCTTCATTTAGGAAGGCCACTATTTTTATTTCATGCTACTTACACAGTTACTGTTTTCTCAGTGGGCAGGGGCTTCTGAGGTGGTTCTCTCCTGAGCTGTGTGCCCTACACACTGCCTCTGCCCAGACATGGACAAGATTAAGCCTCAGCCCCTCCATCAAGAAAAGTGGGATGAGGGGCTGAAAGAGATTGCTCAGTGGTTATGGCACTTGCCTGCAAAGCCTAATGATCTGGGTTCGACTCCCCACTACCCACGTAAAGCCATATGCACAAAGTGGCTCTTGTGTCTGGAGTTCATTTGCAGCAGCTGAAGGCCCTGACATACCCATTCTTCCTCTCTCTCTAACCCCCCCCCTCTGTGTGATTGCAAATAAAAATATTTAAAAAATTAAAAGTGGGATGAGAGCCATGTGAGGCCTATTCGCCACCCTAACACAGTGAGTACTTAGCAGCAAGTCACCATTATAGGAAGCAGTCTTGTTTCCCCTCCCCCATTTTAAAGGTGGGGAAACTGAGGCATGTGAGAAACACACATACACACACAGGTTCCCCGGCTCCCCGCTAGGAGAGAGGCTGGGAAGGGCAGGAACCTACGTCAAGCCTCAGCTGGGGCAGCGGCTGCAGGTCCAGAGGCTTCACCAGCAGCAGCACTGGATGACCTTGAAGATTAAGCAGCCCTTCTCCCTCCTGCAGCCCTCTCCTCCCCAGCGCTGCCCCTGCTCTCGTGGGTTTAAGGATGAGAGAGCACAGAGGGTGCTCAGAACTGTGGGTGAGGCAGGATGTGTTTTGCGTTTGTTACACAACAGCCCTGCACCCAAGTGGATCATCCCCAATGTAGAGACCAGGAAACCGAGGCTTCCTCCAAGAAGCCACCGCAGCGCTGGCCCCGCGCCTCCAAACCAGGCCACGGGGCACCAGCCAGCCTTCCACACTGCCACTGGGCAAAGGCCGCCGGAGCACGCGATCCTCCTCCAGTCACCAAGGCGGGCGACAAAGGGTCTCCCCAAGTCGGTTTGGGGCAGCACCCACACCCAGCCGGGCCCTGCAGCCCTGCCCCCCTCTCCCGCACACACCCCGAGGCGACGCGTGACTCAGCGCTTCTCCTCCGCGGGGAGCGGAGCGGGAGCGCCGCCCTCGGCCTCCGAACGCCCAGGTTGCACCCCCAATCCTCGGCCTCCCGGGAGCCGCCGCGCGGCCTCGCTTCCGGCCGAGCCCCGCATCAGCGGCGGACACCCCACGCGCGCCAGATCCGAGGGACGCGGAGCCAGAGCCCCTCCCACCGCAACACCCACCTGCTCAAACCCACGGCGCCTCTGCGCCGGGCCCGGGAGGAAGCGCCCACCTGAGGCCAGGAAGGTGCCCAGCACCAGTGTCCCTGAAGCCATCCCCCAGCCGCGGTTCACTCCGCCAGCTCCAGGCTCCCCGGGCCAGGCAGGGCCAAGGGACCCCGGAAGTTACCGTCACATAATACGGGTGCCCACCCTCTGGGTTCCACCAGCCCAGGGTGCATGCCAAGCGTGTAGGGTCAACTTAAGGGTTTTTAAACGCAGGGCCTGTTTGGGGCGGCATGTCCCACTTTGGGGGGGTGAAGCCCCCGAAGGTCTGGCCTGTCTACTCCAGCCTCAGTTGGAACTCCCCAAGAATAGAAGACCCGCCTCAGGCATCCACCCCTGACTCCCACGCGGGGACCTGTCTCTCGAGGCAGGCGAGCCCCAGAGGATCAGGCAATGGATCCCACCACCCACTCGCCCATGGGTCCCCGCTCGTCTCCAGGGAGTGGGCAGCCTAGACATTTCTGCAGGCTCTGGCCAGGCTGAAAGGGCAAATCAAAGATGTCCCCGAGGTCTCTGCCCCAGACCGGCTGCAGGTTTGGGCTTTGTAAAAAGGTGCTCAGATGCCATCCGGCCAGGGACGAACCTGCGTCCCCAAGGGCGGTGCGGAGGAGGCCCCCGGGCAGTGGCCGGCGCCTCGGGCTCCCTTCCTCCCCTCCCGGGGTGGGGGTCGGGGTCAGGGTGGGGTGGGGGGGGGACACGACACACATCGCGCGGTCCAAACCTTCGGAGGGCATTCGGTACGATGGCATCCCCACGCCGCGGCCGGCCGGAGGGGGTCTCAGACAACACGTACGTTACCTTCGGTCACATAGCTGTGGTCCCGCAGGAAGCTGTGGTTAATTTTCCGCGTGTCCGTGTCCTCGCCCATTGAAGGCCGCGCCCGGTGCCCTGGGCATGCCCCGCCGCCGCACACCGATGCAATCCGCAGAGGTCGCGCCGGGCGCGCGGGCCATGCCGCCGCAGCCTAGCCGAGGCGCGGACCGCCGGGGCCCCGGAGGGCGGGCATCGCGGCCGGGAGGCGGCCGGAGACGGGCGCGCGGGGGGCCGGGGCGGGCGCCGCGGTCAGATGAGCGGGCGGCGGGCGGGCGGCGGCCGCGGGTTGGGGCTGGCCGGGGCCCGAGCGCGCATCCCGGCCGGCCTGTGCGCGCTGCGTCCGGGCGGCCGCGACGAGAAGGGAACGCGCGCGGCGCTGCGCCGAGCGAGCCGGGGCCGAGCCGAGCCGAGCCGAGCCGGGCGGCCGCCGCCGTCGCAGGCCCCTCCCTCGCGCCGCCGCCTCTCCGCCCCGCGCCGCGCCGCGCAGGTGGAGCCGCCGCCCGCCGAGCCGGGCTCTGACGCGGGCACCACCGGGACCTGGGGGCGCCCCGAAGACGGAGGGACCGCCACCAGCCACCAGCCGCCGGCCGCAGGCGGGGGTTCAGCGAGACTTGGCGGGGGGCCACCAGGTGCTCGGATTCGGACTGGGAGGCGTGGAGAACTGGGGGCGATGATCTCGAGCCCCGTTATTAGTAAGAGACGAGGTTGGGCAGGATAAGGGCAGGGGGTGTGCTCTGGAACTCGCCTCTGGATCTAAAAGAAATGGGGGGCAGGACCCTACAAGGCGGAACTGGAGGCTCAGCTGGGGGGTGAGCTACCCTAGAAAGGCTTCCAATCCTTGGCCTGATCACCTTTGGCTTACAGGTGAGAGGCGGCTACAGACCTGCAAAGGGGTACCCCAAGCTCCTCCTCTTCCCCTACCCCCTTTCGTCCCTTCTTGCCTTCCTCTCTTCCTCCCTCCTTCCTCTCCCTTCCTAACACCCCTCCCTTCCTTCCCTCTTTCTTCCTTGCCTCCCTCCCTGCCTGTCTTTTCCTTCCTTCCCTCCTTCCTCTCCCCTTTCCTCCGTTCTTTCCCTTCTTCCGTCTTCCTTCCTTCCTTCCTCTTTCTTTTCTTCATTCCTTCCCTTCTCTTTCGTCTTTCCTTCTTTCTATC
>PVHP010015475.1:0-37360 GCA_004024765.1 Zapus hudsonius
GCGTCTGGAGGTGGCAAGCAGGAGCCAGCCAATCATGGGACGATCCGTGTCCCTTTTCCCTATAAAAGCAGCTGCTTCTTAGCGTTCGGGGCCCCTCGCTTCCTGACCCCCCTTCAATCAAAAGGCTCTCCATTAAAGTGTGATTTGAGAAGGATCTTCGAGTGGTGGTGGTTCTTCCTCGCTGGTCGAGGAGCGCGCCACATATAATCAAGGCTGTGCTTAGGGTACTGTATCTGGAAATAATTTTCAGCTCATTAGGAATGGAGAACAAACTGTCTCTTTTCAAAAAACAAACCACAACCACAACAAATCAAAACTGGCCCGGTGACTAGGCCACAGGTTCTCCCGGTGATGAAGGGACGGGTCTAGAAGCTTTGCCTCCAAGAGCCTCCATAGGACAAATGACATTGATTCTGAGGGGCCATCGTGATGGAGAGAGCTTCTTGGTTGAGTTTTTCTAGCCTTGGACTCACAACTAACAGAGGCTTTTAAAAGGACAATCCTAGCATTCAGAGTTCCGAGCCAGCCTCGGCTGTGTTGTGAGATGAGATGCTGTCAATGAATAGCCAACCTGAGGATTCCTAGAAATGTAGGGAGAGGGACTAAAGAGATGGCTCAGCAGTTAAACGCACTTGATGGAAAAGCCTGAAGGCCTGGGTTCAATTCCCCAGTACCCACCCACTTGAAGCCAGAAGCACAATGTGGTTCATGTGTCTGGAGTTTGTTTGCAGTGGCTAGAGACCGTGGACTACTGCTGTATTCTCTCTCTCTCTCTCTCTCTCTCTCTCTCTCTCTCTCTCTCTCTCTCTCTCTCTCTCTCGGAAATAACTAACTAAATAAATTTTTAAAAAAGAAAATATGAGGAGATAAGTTGGTTAGAGCTTGGCAAATTCAAAAGTCCTATGGGGCTGATTAGCACTACTGCTGTTTCGGTTGTGTTTTGTTTTGAGAGAGGGTCTAATGCTGTAGCCCAATCTGGTGCTGAATTAAGCCTCCAGAGCATTACAGCTGTGTACCATTCTTCTCAATCTGAGGTTTACTTATGATCATAGAAGAGAGAATCTAAGGAAAACACATTATTAAAAAACCATGAAAACTGGAAAAGAAGGTATTGGATATTTTCCATTGCAATGAGAGGCATAAGTTATAGAAAGCCAGAGATAATGCAAAGAATTCCTGTGCATGGAATTACAATAAATGAACTAAACAACATGTCTCAATAATTAAATATCTGCAGCTCCAATTCTCATTTGAACCATCATTAGTATGCAAACATAAGCAAAAACCCATGGCATTCATAAATGAGTGTCTCCTTACTTCAGATTAATTTAGGCACTAAATTGATTAAGTCAACTAGAAAAACACAGTAGGCATTTCTTAACATACTTCTGGGTTTGGAAAGTATATAATTAAAGTGTTCAAAAATGAAGGCTGAAAGTAGCAGTGTATCGGTTAGAAAGATGTCAGAACCAATGAGAGATGATGAATTAAGCTATATCTGGCCATAAACCCATTAAGACAAGGGTTTGCAAAGCCATACACATGCATAAAGAGTATTAGTCTGTGGGTATCTGGGATGTGTGGGCTGCTGTCTATATAGAATGCTGGATAGTCATGTACACACACAGGGATATTAGTCTGAGGGTATCTGGGGGGGGGTGTGATGTTCTCTATATAGACATGCCGAATAGGAGGTGGGGTTGGGGCAGGCTCTTTGGAAGGAAAGTTCTAGAATCATTGTTTTCTGTTAATGCAGATGTGTACTTTCCTTGTTTTTGTTTTTTTCTAGAATGAACTCATCAATAGTAATTAAGCGTATTTGTGGAGGAAACCACTTGACTAAATTCAAAACGTGTTCTGTAGTTCAAATGAGAGTGTATTCACTAATAAACGTGGAAACCTTTATCTCCTGCCAGTTATCAGGCATTCATTCACATTGATATTATTAAGCCCTCCCCTCAAGCTTCTATTCACAGGCCCCCACCTCATCCAGATGACAGTAAGCCTCTTAATAAGTCTTTTGAGGCCCCTGTCCTAAACACTCAGAACGTCTCATGATTTTAGATTCATGCTTCTTTCCTCTGTGGAGTTTATCATTGTCTACTGTGATATCACATATGCTCAACATATATGCGGGTTGTGTCTTAAAAAGTGTCCAAAATATCTATGTACATATCTCTTGCCTTGCAAACTGAATGGCTCTTAACTTACGGGAGACCAAGGAGGATTGGTTATGTCATACCAAATATAACCAAAATCCAATTAACTTATTTCTACTTATTCCGATTTTTTTAAGTTTGCTTTTGTGCATGGGAAGATTTTAACCCATACAGATTTATATCAAGGGATATTATTTGGCCTATAAAGTGTCTGCCTGAAGTACATCATGGTAATGGAATTTTATTGTACTGTACAATGGGAAATGCTAACAAAGACCTTCGTTGTCTGTCTGTTAAAGTCATCTATCTATAATTCAACATGCCCCACAAGAACACGTCACACTTGATCTTTGCAACACTGATTTAAAATTCTCAACAAGCAGCGAGAACACTTCAAAGTCTTCAGACACTGGACATGTGCGGGTCATACAGATGCTTGATTTCAAATCAATTACATACCGAACATGTTCTGTTACGGTGGCTAGCAGAGCCAAAGAAAGGTACACTGGATACAACACTCACTGTCGTTCAGTCATAGTCAAGGGAAAACCCAGCAATTGGGCTTATAACAATGTTCCTGCAGGTGGGCTTGGAGGTGCATGCTTGGAACCCTGCCTGAGGCCAGAAGAACTCTAGAGCCTGGACACATAGTGAGAGGCTGTCAGAGGGGAGGAAGGCTCTCACAGCTCCTCACACCCCTTCCCAGGGGACGTTTCCATCAGAGCAATCTACAATAGTGAGAACAGTGATCCTGAGCTCTCTGATGCAGACTTCTCCTGTACTTAATTCTACACATTAAAAATTATTTACTTTTTGCAACCAGAGATATATAGAGAAAGACAGAGTACATGTGGCCTTTAGCCCCTGCAAATAAACTCCAAATGCGTGTGCCACTTTGTGCATCTGGCTTTATGTGGGTACTGGGGAATGGAACCCAGATTGTTAGGCTTTGCAGGCAAGTGCCTTAACTGCTGAGCCATCTTTCCTGCCCAATTCTGAATGCTTTAACGGTGCTTGTTGTGCTTTGAATTTCGAGATGAGCTAAAATACCCCCACGGTCTCAGCTGTGTTGGGATCCTGGTTTGGGTGTCACTGGAGAAAATGAAAAAGTCCAAGGATACATGGAGTGTCATTCCTTCATTTCCAAAAGTAGATACACCTCTGGCTCCAGATGAATCCCTAAAGAAACTTGCCAGGGTGCAGACGGTAAAGGAAAGGAACAGAGAGGGCTCCTCTCTTCCCAATTTGCAAATATTTGTGCAGTCAATATGAGACAAAATAATTCACTAGCCATGCTGAGGTATCTCCAATTGGGGCAAAAAGTACACAGTTCTAACGCCACAAAAGTGAAAGGGACACTTACTTTTACATAAGAGGAGACACACTGCTGACAAACTGATTTGTGTGAAATGATTGTGAGATTTGTAGCAAACCTCACACTGTCCCGTTATCGCGAAGGACTGTGTATGGCTGTCATGATTTAATCCTCCAGAGATAGCCGAAAATATGGAACTGTCGATCTACATCTCCATCACCCAGAAACCCTCAGTCTCCTTATCTCAGGAGAGCTGGTAAGCCACAAAGGAAGGGAAAATGAGATTTGCTCCACGAGTTTGCCCAGCCCAGCCCTTATCTCCAGAAGGGATCTTTTCGGAAACATTTTGGAGTTCACATGCGCCTACTGACAAGATGATAGACGTCCCAATGAGAACAGAAATAAACCTTCATTTCAAGAAGAGAAAGATAAGGCTAGGGAAGTCAGTCTCTCTCTCTCTCCTCTCTCTTCTTTCTCTCTCTTCTCTCTCTCCTCTCTCTCCTCTTCTCCCTCTCCTCTCTCTCCTCTCCCTCCTCTTCTCCCTCTCCTCTCTCTCCTCTCCTTTCTCTCTCTCTTCTCTCTCTCTCCTCTCTCTCTCCTCTCTCCCCTCTCCTCTCTCCTCTCTCTCCCCTCTCTTCTCTCCTCTCTCTTCTTTCTCTCTCTCTTCTCTCTCTTCTCTCTCTCCTCTCTCTCCTCTCTCTCCTCTCTCCCCTCTCTCTTCTCTCTCTCTCCTTTTTCTTTCATTCTCTCCCCCCCCCTCTCTCTCTCTCTCTCAGAAAGGTGCTTCCCTCCCAAGCAGGAGGACCCAAGTTTGGTCCCCTGTGTCCATGTAACCATGATAGGTGTGGAAACATGTACCTGTCCTCTCTGTGATGAGGCAACAGAGACTGGAGGACCCCTGCTTGCTCGTCTGCTAGTGTAGCCTATCTGGTGCTCAATGAGAGACCCTGTCTCAAAGACAAGGATGGAATTCCTAAAGGACACACCTGAGTTTGCCTTGTAGTCTTCACACACATGGCAACTATGTGTAATGCACCCACACGTATGCTAACTTCATATATACACACACACATGCAGACACACTCAAAAAAGATGAAGCTCAATGCTAACTTTTTAATCACATTTCACCATGTGCATATTAAATGCTAATCAGTCTCTGCTTACACTTACAAAGTATTTCTAGAACAAAGTATATCACTTAAAATTATCTTCTACCTCAATAAAGTTGGCATTTCCTGTTCAGAGTGGACAGAAGGTAAGGACGAGACCTCTGAAGAAAGAAGTAGTGTCAGAGCTCTCCAGACAAGGGCAAGGGCACAGGTTTAGAGGAACAGTGAACACGTATGGGAGCCGTGACAGGACATGGGGCTGGTAGGAAAGTAAGAAATCACACTGACTATAAAAGTGAATGTTGTAGTCAGCCACAAATCACTGGGATTAAACTTCAAACCAGGCACAATTTGGGGGAGGAAAGTATTTATTGAAACTACAGATTGAGGGGAAGTTCCGTAATAGCGAAAGAGGCTGGCCCTCTTTCACAGGTCCAAGCAGAGAGAAAAACCCATCACCTACACCACACACAGAACAGGGAACAGGCAGGAGGGAGCCAAGGACAGAAATTCTTCCCCTTTATAAAGCCATAGGGTGGGGGGTCTTACAAAGCTATCCCAGATTTAATGGCTTCTGGAGTCTCTGGAGTTTCCTTCCTGCACTGCCCACACAGGAAAGGATGTTTACTTCTAGCTCCTTTGAGCTTCTTGACATCCTGCCCCTTGCTGAGAGGCTGCCTTCCTGTAAACATCCTCAGAGACCCACCCAAGATAGTTAAAAAGATCCAAGTTGACAACAAAACCTACCCATATCAGTGAAGAATCACACCAGAAGAGACAGAATAAAATATCCAAGCCATTAGATCCTACCACATATATTAACACACTGATCTTTTAGATTTCACAAATTGTGAGGTCTCAAGTTGATGAGCCATTTTTTAAATTATTCAACCACTACTATTTCCGTCCCCAAGGGCAGCCAGAAATGCAGCTATAAATACTATTATCTAGACCTTGGCATAATCTTTCACAACTCGACTTTGTGTAAAATGACAGTGTTCGGTTAAAAATCAATCAGGTGATCACTTCAGAGTTTAAAAAAGGACTGATTTACCCAAAAATTTTTAAATGTGAGAAGGGTTTTCATAAGCAAAAGAAGACATTTTTCTCCAAGTGCTGGTATTGAGCCAGGTGTGCTGGTACACATCTGTCATCTCAATGCTTGGGAGGTTGAGGCAGGAGGAATGTTCTAGTTTGTAGCCACCCTGAGCTATGCAGCAGGTCTGAAGCCAACCTGGTCTTCAGAGCAAGATGGGAGCCGCCGGACTGGGAGACACAAGAGGCTTTGTCAATCAAGCCATTGATGTTTCTACGGTGTCAACAATTTGGATTGTCCTGTGCTTTAAGTCCCCTGGCCCACCACAAATTTGAACTAACAGGTGTGAGGAACAATTTCTCAACCATTTGAATTAGTCGCCTATGTTGAAAGATCAGAACTACGACGACATTGTCTTGTAAGAACTATTTAGTTTTATTTCCAACCGACTGCAGGCAGAAAGCTGAGATCCTGGCATGAGATGAGCCACCACAGTCATACGGAGAGGATCCATATGGAACCCCACAGAGAATGATGGGATGAACAAGGGACCCACAGCCAGAGCCATTCAATCAACAAAGGATAAGCCAGTGAGACAGAAACCAACGAATCTCGACACAAAAACCCCTAAGCTCACACCACCATAGCAGCCTCAATACTCACCCACCACGACTCAGGGAACTGAGCGGAAGAGGGGGCGGAAAGATTGTGAGAGCCGTGGTGGGGGAGACTATCCAGAGGCATGGCACCCCTCAGTAACAACACACTTGGGTCATGAGAACCCGGCTGAAGACTGGGCTCTCCATGGTCCCCTACCACAAAGACTGATCCAGACGGCCCACGGAGGAGGATATCCAGCTGACTGGGGATGGGGAAGGGGGGCAACGGGGAATTGGGGATAACAACTCATGGTTGGCCCACTAAACAATGTAACTCATTATGAACAATAAAGAAAAAAATGCAAAAAAAAGAAATAAAAAGAGAAGGTGCCGCCCTGAGTCAGAGGCATTGTATGACTTGTATTTGTCGTTAAAATAACCACTTCTACTACTGTTCCCATAGGCGAGTAACTGAAGTTCACTTCAGTTCACTTTTCATGCAAATATCAGTCTGAGTATCTTCTATTTCAAGGCAGAATTTCTTTTGCTTACTTTTAGTAAATCTGTATTCAGTGGTGGGTCAATAATACAATTTTATGTCTTGGGCTGAGAGGATGGTCTCGGTGGATAAAGTCTTTCATTTTGGACCAGGATGCCTGGTCAGGAGAGTCTCCCAAAGTTGATGAACAATGAAAGACTCTGTTCCAAACAAGGCAGAACGAAGGGAAGGATCAACACCTGAAGATGCCCTCTAACCTCCACAAGTGTGCCAGCGTTCACACGTGTGATTACGCAGGGTATATGCACACACACACACACACACACACACACACACACACACACAGACACACACAGACACACTCACATAAAAACTACTATATGATTTTTGTTAATTCTCCCTCATGGTAATGTAACCCATTTCTCTAGACTCTAATTTTGAATTCTAAGGGGCACTCACTCAGTCATGGTTTATCATCCATTGCTGGGTGACCATAATGGCGCTGAAGTTTCTATCACCAGCCTCTCATGTGAAATTCCAGTAGTGAGACATTTCAAAATTTTAAATTTTTCATAATTTTGAAAAGTAAGAATATCCAATTAACACAAATCCCCCAGTGAGAACATTGTAGATGAGGAGGCTTTGGAAAGATTGTAAGAGCCACCAAGTGGGTAGGAGTAGTCTGGGTCATGGTCCCTCTCACCCTACTACCCCACAAGGATTGACTGAGGGCTTCATGACCCCATAGTGAATGCCATAACCCCACTGAGGAGGCCCCCAGGGGTAACAGGAGCAGGGGTGAAGGATAAAAGAGTCTAACCTGTTATAATACATACATATAATATTTATTTTTTTAAAACCCAGTGAGAAACTTTTTCGTTATAAACGATATGATCACCTGTAATCCCAGCATCTGGGAGACTTAAGTGTGACGGCTGGGAATTCAAGTCTAGCCTGATTTATTTCTTGGTTATGAGACCCTATGTCAAAAAGAATCACACAATCAAATCAAATCAAAAGATGATATATCAGGTGTGATGCCGTACACCTATGATCTCATTACCTGTGAGGCCAAGGGAAGAGGATCTCCTCAAGTTAGAGACCAGCCTGGTCTACACAGTTGTCCAGGACTGCACTGCAACTTCCTGGCCTCAAAAGAAAAACAAACAAATCTATCTGAGAGAGCTATGGGATCCTCCCATTTTCCAAGCCACAACTTAAGGCAAACAATAAATAACCACGCTCGGGCCAGTTTACAAATTTCAGACGCTTTAGAATCCAGAAATTCTGGATGACAAGTCATCTCAAGTCTATTTCAAGGTTTGATATAAAAAATCATGACTGGTGAGGCCAACTTCCATAATTAAGGAGCTGTGTAACTGATTGAAGGAAGGAAGCCATAAAGTCACTATAAATCTGAATATCTTAGCATCTGTATACACCTCAAGTGAGTGGGGAGAGGGGGGGACATCTGAATGAATAATGGAGCTTTTGAAAAGCACATCTTCCTGTTTCCACATATAAATAAATAAATAAATAAATAAATAAATAAATAAATAAATAAATAAATAAATCAATCTTGGCTGGACATCACCAGACATACATGCACCACACCTGTACAGCAAAGGCACACTGATATTAATTTCCTCTTGTACTTTCATTTGAGTTAATTCAGTCCAACAGACTAACATATTCATACTTTTGGGCAGAAGAAAAAAATGTCTAGCCTGGTATGGTGTCTCACACCTTTATTCTCTGCTTGGGAGGCAGAGGTTGGAGGATGGCCATGAATTTGAGGCCACCCTGAGAGGACATACTGAGTTCCAGATCTGACATGTATTTTATTTTATTTTAAATATTTTATTTATTCATTTTCAAGCAGAGAGAGAGAGAGAGAGAGAGAGAGAGAGAGAGAGCACACCTGGGCCACCACCTTGTGGGTCTGGCTTATGTGGGTCCTGGGGAATTGAACCCCGGGGCCTTAGGCACTGGAGGCAAGTGCCTTACCCACTGAGCCATCTCTCCAGCCCTCTGACATGTATTTTAATGACATATAATATAATCAGTTTTGATGACTGGACTCATATCTAAATGGGAAATTCTGATTTCTGCTGTTTAATTGGTTCAATTCCTGCCGAACCAGTTCATGGCCTATAAGCACTCTTAGATTTACAAAGGCCATTAACAATGAACTTTCTTTACTTGATGTTTTTACTTAAAAGAGGAAACCAGAGAATGGCTTAGAAGTCTTCTTAGAATGCAAAGGACATTCCCACACCGTCATTTCCTTCCCCCCAGAAAAAAATGGCAGAGAACTAATCAATTCAGGTCATGGTCATGTCCGCCCAGCTCCAGACTCCAGACCTTCCTCCTCAAATCCAACCACCCTGACACTTCCCATGAGCAAGTCATCAGGCCGCTGGGGAAGCCCTTCAAAGTCATTACCCCATTATGACCCCAAGGCTACAACAGTGATCTTCTGCCCGCACACTTGGGAAGCTGTGTGAAGACTGTCAGGACAAAACCAATACTAAACCTCCCTCCTGAAACATGGCGTTGAGACAGGAACTGAGAAGGAAGAGACTAGACCTCCAGTTTCCCCCATCATCCTGGTCAGTGCTCACAAACTCCAAGGACTCCCAGAAGATCATTATGGAAGACCTGCTGTGTGCTCCCATAAGTGAGACTAGACAGGACCTAGGACTCAAGAAGTTTCTAGTCCAGGAGATCAAATACAAATGACAGTTGCCATTAACCCACTGGAGGAAAAGGTGTGACTGTTTTTCTGAAGTGACAGGACAGCCGTCTACTCATCCTGACAGAACAGTGATGGCAGAGACCAAGGGAGGGTTCCACACAAGGAAGTTTAAAGAGGCTTCTTGTAGGACAAAGACACCAGGGAAGAGAAGAAGTGTCACAGTCTCCCAGCGACTGGTAACTGTCTACACCCCCTTGGGCAGGAGGGGTGTGGCCTCGGGAGCTCCTCCCCTGACAGCCATCGGAGGACACCTCCCCCTTGGTCATCTTTACTTGTCTACAAATGCCTGAGGAGGCACCCAGGCCCTGGGCCTTAGCCATGGCATCCAGCCTTGGAGAGGGGCAGGCCTTTGCCCTCAGCCCTCCCTGACGAAAGGGAATGGATGGAATTTTGTGCAAGCCTCTAGAACAGTGTTCCAGGAGAGAAAGTGACACCATGAATCAGAGTGCCAAACAGGGACATGTCAGGTGCGGGGACCGTTTCCCACCTAAGGGGTGATGGGAGAATTTTCTGTCAATAAAAGGACTGGGGGAGGGGAGGGGGAAGTGTAAGAGAGTCTGGGCTCATCACCAGTCTCTCGCTTCAAACTGCTCATTCTTGAACCTGGTTTCCCAATTAACCATGCAGTCCCAACCTCCTTGGTCTTGTTGAAATGAACACAAAAACAAGCCTGTAAAGAAGGTGGTACCTGAACCACTTTCCGATCCCAAAGTCCAGCGCCCACCTCCAGGCACAGGACCTAACAAGGAAGCCATGGGAAGAGGGCCAGGCTGGAATGGACCTGCTTCCCTCCCTGCTAAGCCTGCCAGGGGCTGGGCGCACTCCAGCTACAGAAGGAAGCCTTGGGCACATGACAGCCACGTCTGACTCACGACTAAATGTGCCAGTGTAGCCTGTGCCAGGAGGAGCCTCGTATGTTCTCCTAGAACAATGGAGGAGCCCCAAAATACTACAGTACTCCTGGCAGGTGAAAGCTGAGATAAAACAGTCATCTACGAGTATTAGCAGACCTCTCTCTCTCTTCCTCTCTCTTTCCTCTCTCTTTCCTCTCTCTCTCTCTTTCCTCTCTCTCTCTCTCTCTCTCCTCTCTCTCTCTCTCTCTCTCTCTCTCTCTCTCTCTCTCTCTCTCTCTCTCTCTCTCTCTCTCTCTCTCTCTCTCTCTCTCCCAAGCACTAGCACAAAGGAAGTGTCTGTCTGTTTTATCACAAACTTCACAGGCCGTCAAAATCTCTGGTGTTTGTGATTTGGGACTATAAATCCATCTTACCATATAACATGGGGTTACCTTGACCTTGGGGAGAGAGGCCATTTCCACAGGAAGAACTTCTAGAGGAACAGGAGGCATTCTTCTGAGGCACGGCGGTCCCCAGAGGAGTTCTCTCCCCTCCAGATAAGAGCCCTGCTCTGTGGGCAAGCTGGCAGGCAGCTCCTCTGCCCTCTGGGAATGGACTCCAGCCGAGGGCGGCAAGAAGGCCCAAGACAGGCCCTGGCACTGCTTTTGGCATTGGATACAGCAAGCCCATGACTCCTGGTGGTCTGGCCCTTCCAAAAGAACATTCAGGAACCAACATGTCTACATGAGACAGACCAGGGTGTAAAGGAAACCCTCTGGGCCTCTCTTGCGCAGGGTGAGGGCGGTTTTCCAACCTGCAAACTGTGCTCCAGCCAAGCTGACTGAGTGGAGCCTCATTCCAGGGCTGCTTGGATGGGGCTGCTTCCTTGGCCCTTCGCAACAGGTCCAGAGTCTCAGGTCAAAGCTCAGGCTCTCCTATCAGCAAAACCATCCTGATGAGCCCCGGGCAGGTAGAGGACAAACCAGGGAAACAGTCCACACCTCTGTCTTCCTTTCTGTAGGTTTGGCCTTAACACGTTCTGTGTGCCCAGAATTGACACCATCACTGACTTCTGTGTGCCCAGAACCGAGTAAAGCACACACACTCGCCATCACTGTGCCGTCAAGGAAAGATTCCCAGGTTTAGAAAACCCCCAGCCATGGGCTCCTTAAGGAACTCAACTTCAAAGCAGGGTGGAGCACATTGAAATGAAAATGGTTTTCCTTCAAGCTGGGAGGAGTGCGACCAGCCACCACCCGCTGCAGCACTGGCTCCCCAAACCCCAGAGGTTTGGGAGGGAGACCCCGAGCATCCCAGGATTGGGGTGCTCTGTCATGTACACCCAGGCTTAGAATAAATGAACTTCGGGTGCTCTTTCAGCTGCCAGAGTCGACATTAGTAGGGCCATTTCGAACCCCAGACCAATAGACCCATTCACAGATGATACTTGGAAAGGCTGGTGCCCATCTGGCTGACTGAACGAAGTGAGACAAAGCCAGAGACACTTGGCTTAGCGTGGTTGGGGAGGGACGACATGTAAGCAGTGACAGGTACTTGTTGGGGGGGACTTACAAGGTTTAGCTACCTGTGCCCTAAACTTTAAAAATATTTTTGAGGGCTGGAGAGATGGCTCAGCGGTTAAGGCACTTGCCTCCAGTGCCTAAGGCCCCGGGTTCAATTTCCCAGGTCCCACATAAGCCAGACCCACAAGGTGGTGGCCCTGGTATCTCTCTCTCTCTCTCTCTCTCTGCTTGAAAATGAATAAATAAAATATTTTTAAAAATATTTTTGAGAGAAGAGAAAGAGGGAGAGAGAGAAAGAGAGAAAGAGAGAGAAAGAGAAAGAGAGAGAACAGGCACACCAGGGCCTCCTGTCACTGCAAACAAACTCCAGATGCATGTGCCAAGTTGGGCATCTGGCTTTACATGGGTGCTGGGGGGGGGTGACTGAACAGTTAAGGACCCCTGCTTGCAAATGTGCCAGCCTGGGTTCGATTCTCCAATACCCAGGTCAAGCCAGATGCCCAAAGTGGCACTTGTATCTGGAGTTTGTTTACAGAGGCAGGAAGCCCTGGTGCATCCATACTCTCTCTCTCTCTCTTTCTCTCTCTCTCTCTTTCTCTCTCTCTCTCTCTCTCTCTCAATAAATAAATAAATAAAATGAATTACCAGCCACAACAGCGGTGAGTACATGAGATCCCACCCATTCCCTGACTGAACGTGCATTCATGTCAGAGAGAAATACGTAGCCAATACTCTCTCCCCAAGTCAACAGGAGTCAAACACAAGGTTAGTTGCTGTATCTGGCTGACTTGATCAAGGGATGAATACCACTATTTTTTTCTTTAACTTTAGACGTCAGCCAGTATTCCACTCTAGTTAGATGACATACAAACGTTATGTAAGATGACTAATGAAAATGAAATTGAGTTAATTGATGACAAAGTACTACATTCTGAAAGTTAAAAGATATTTTAAGTACCAGTATGTGATCAAAGGAAACATTAAATTATAACTTTTTAAAACATAAAAAAATTATTTTTAGCCGGGCGTGGTGGCGCACGCCTTTAATCCCAGCACTCGGGGAAGCAGAGGCAGGAGGATTGCTGTGAGTTCGAGGCCAGCCTGAGACTACAGAGTGAATTCCAGGTCAGCCTACCTTGAAAAACCAATATATATGTGTGTGTGTGTTTTAAAATGGTTTTAAGTTTAAAACTTTAAAAAATAAACTTAAAAACATTCAATTGAATTGTTAGTGTATAACACTCAAAATTACATTCTTTTACAAATTCTGAAGCAAGTGTCCTCATTGTAGTATTTTCCATTGACAGACCACAGAACAGATGATGACAGACTCATCATGCCACCGTGTGACATGGATTTCTGACACGCTGTGATTCTCACTCTCCCACACATCAATACATGCAGATTTTCTTCTGAGTCAACCAACTTTTGTTTGCACTCAAGAACAAATAAATTGATTTTTTTTCCCCTTTGCTGTGCAGGTATACACACCATCATTTTGAAGGGAATCAAGCAACATGTTTGATTAGCTCTAATTTATTTGAAAGGCACCTGCTGGAAAGCTCGCCATTTGCATGCTTATGGGGGCGGTGAAAGTAAGGAATCAATTTTCACACATTACACTGAGCTGAACTTGCTTATTTGTTCCAAAACCAGAAAGGAGATGCGGTGTAGTGTGAGTAGACAATCAGAATTTCAATGATTATATATCATCTCACTCCTGGTGTTAGGTGAGCAATTTATAACTCGCTAAGCTGCCCACACCATCCTTGACCTCAAACTGTGTGTGCTAGGCTTCAACTTACAATCCTCCTGCCTCAGCCTCCCAAGCAGCTGGGGTTACTCCACAGGGACCAGTTTATCACTAGTCTTGAGAAGGCGAAGGCTTGACCTGGAGACAGAACTCATTCCGAGTGGACCCAGCAAGAAAACAAAACCCTCCCCACCGCGTCCTCATGGGCTCTAAGAAAGTCAAATTTCTTTTGTTTCACAGCTCTCTCTATATATTATATGTTTTTTTATTTTTCACGTTTTCATACGTGCATGTGATGGGTTTTGGTCTCTCTCCTTTCCCTCCATGCCAGGCCCTAGGGAGGGATGGACTCCTGTTCCTCTGCTGGCAGGACAACGTGTCAAGCTGCCCTCAAAGCTTCCACGTCTGTTCCCAGAGGTTAGTGCTGCTCCCAGGCTCCATCACGGGCGTTTCTTTCGTTGTTTGAGACTGTGTCTCGTTCTAACTTCCACACTGGCCTGGAAGCCAGGATTCTGTTGCCTCCTCCTCCAGGTTTCCACCACTACAGCAGGCTGGAAGTCAGGGTCTATCTATCAAACAAAGTGATTTTTTTCAAAGGTTTTTTTTTTATATTCATCATTCATTAAAGATATAGAAGAGATATTCTAAAAGGAAATACATTTTTAATCCCACTCTATATTTGCACTTAAAAGAAAAGCTATTGCCATATTTCAGAGACAAGAATAACACTTTTAAGATGTATCCAGTGAAAATGCTGGTGTGTATTAGTAACGCTTCCCTTTGATGAGTAAATTCTTTCAAATGCCATCTGATCTTTTTTTAATTTTTATTTATTCATTTTTAAGCAGAGAAATAGAGAGGGGGGTGGAGAGAGCACCAGGGCCGCCATATTGTGGGTCTGGCATATGTGGGTCCTGGGGAATTGAACCCGGGGCCTTAGGCACTGGAGGCAAGTGCCTTAATCACTGAGCCATCTCTCCAGCCCCAAATGCCACCTGATCTTGACTCAGGACTGCTAAGCCACGTTCCAGACCATCTAGGTCAGTTACCATAAAACAACACAATTGCTGAAGGCCCTTGTCTGCTGCAGACATATTCCTGTCTTCCCGGGAACCGAAATGCCTTCCTGAGGCCCCACACGTACACCAGACACACCTCACTGCAGGGCCCGAGAAGAGCTGCCAAAGTCAGACCTATGGGATCTGCACACAGAAGCTTAAGGGCCTGAAATCTCTGTCAGAGCTGTCTCTGCTCCAGAAGGAACCGCCTCACTAAGAGCTATCTCCACTTCCCCTGGAGTGCCCTGGAATGCCAACGGGCCTGGGGCGAACAGACCTTGTGCTAACCAGTACTGTCCCTGAAAGCCCTGGGCTGACAGGTTACGGTGCGCAAAGGTCTGATCTGCCCAAACTTCGGCCACCTGTGCAGGATGACCTGAGCGTGAGAGCAGGGAAAAGGCCTAGAAATAGCAGGATCCTTCTCCCTGCTTCTCCTGCCTAGAACTCAGGAGCGTGGAGACCATTGGGGTGCTGTGTGTCTGTGGGAGAAATCTGGTTCACACAGAGGTGTGTGACAGTAGTCATTAATTGGTTTGTTGTAAAATTTAATCTCTTAAAAAGCTTTCCTAAAGTAAAAAAAAAATCAGTTTTTAGTGGTAAGGCCATTCACTGGAAGCTAATGAAAGACGGGGGGGGGGGGGGAATGCAGATCATTTTAAAGCAGATTTTAGTAATAAAAAAAAATTCTGAAAAACAACTGTCCAGCCCAGCTGTCTTGTCCTTCAAGCACTGCACTGAGGCTTCTCTGAGAAAACTGTCACGTCCTCTACTTGGACACAAAGAAAAAGGAGACAGCTTGGACATGAAAAATAAGGTGTGGTTCATATACACAGTCGTATATCCTGATACTGTTACAAAGCGACGAAAGTTTAGAGCGTGATACAGACATGCAGAGGGCAGAAAACGTATACAGTAGAATAGCAGATCTTATAAGGACACCTGAAGACCAGGGAACAATTAGAACACAGCTCTGGACATTTTTAAGTTACTAAATTAAAAAATAACAGGCACCTGATTTTTGGAATTAGAAAAAAAAAAATCAAAGAGAAACTAAATTAACTGAATACCCTCTTCCAACCATGTTGGGATGCTGTGATCAATTATGAAGGAATGGACAGATGTCACACGTCACGGGTATCTTAAAGCTCAAATCGATCAGGTTCACCTCATAATCTCTTTAAAAAGAGAGAAGGCTCAGCAGTTAAAGGTGCTTGTTTGTGAAGTCTGAAGACCCCGGATTGATTCCCCAAAGCCCATAGAAATCCAGATACAAAGTGACACACGCAGCTGGAGTACATTTGTAATGGCCAGCTGCCCTGGCACACCCATTCTCTGTCTCTCTCTCTCTCTGTCTCTCTCTCTCTCTCTCTCTCTCTCTCTCTCTCTCTCTCTCCTTGCTAATAATTATTTTTTAAAATAAAATACATTCAAATTTGCAGGCTTTAACTTACCAACACTAGTTTAGCTTTCCCAGACCTCACGTGGTGGTTACAGGGAAGACCTCAGAGCAGCTGTCAGGACGCCGGCATTAAGACCTGCGTAATACTGAGCCTATCGTTACCATATGTGATCGTGGGTAACGGGAGAGGGTCAAGAGGGGATTTTCATGACATCAGAACAGACAGAAGAGGGACTTTTTGGAAGAAGATGGGGTTCATTGAAAGGGGGGAAGAGGGACCAAAGAAAGAATAGAAGGGGTTATGATCAAAATAAATTATGTACATATATGGAAATTATCAGTAGAGGTTGACATATGAACTGCTTCCAGAACAGGGCGGAAATGGTGGCCCTGGCCCAGTTAGGAGCACACACAGAGGCCTGCAACAGGCTCTCATTGTCCAGGCTTTGACCCCGAAGGACACCAGAGCCGTCAAGTGTCTTCTAAGCAAAGGATAGCATTAGGCCGCTAAAGATTAGGAAATTGCTTTAATGTCCATAAACTGGCCGGATGTACAAGTTCATCTCATACATAAAACAATGTTGGTTTAGTAAAAACGAGTACATTTAAAATGGCAGGATGGACCCCAAATGATGTTTTTTTTTTCTTCTGAACAGTAATGACTATAAACAGAAAAACTGCCAAAGGTTTTAGTGACTATTTTCTACATTTATAGTCAAGAAGCAAGTAGGTCTGGCAGCACAGGCTTGTGATTCCAGCCACTTGGAATGCTGAGGTAATAGGATTGCAAACTCAGGGCCAGCCTGGGCTAAGAAAGAAAGAGAGAGAGAGAGAGAGAGAGAGAGAGAGAGAGAGAGAGAGAGAGAGAGAGAAAGCAGCTGTAGACCACTAAGTAAGAGTCTGTTTCAAAATTTTTTGGAAGGAGAAACAAAGATGGTTGGAGACACAGCTGAGTGGTAGCTTACCCTAACTGAACTCTCAGCACCACAAAAAGATAAACAAAGTCTAGGAAAATTCAGCTGCTGCACAGAGCACTTGTTTACCTTGCATCAGATCTAGGCACAGTCAATGTTATAAATCTTTAAAGCTCAGACAACAGCTCTGCACATCTATAGGCACATATACATAGGATGTCAACTATACCAGAATAACCTCCATGTGTTTATTGGACTCAGGGTCTGCGGGTGAATGATGTTGCCATAAGAATTCTGAATTCACCCTACTTTACTAAAATGAGTAATGAATATTTTTTGTTTTAAAAATTGTTGCAAAAAGCTCATAATTAGACTCCTGCATCTCCACGCCGTGTCCCCACCTCAACTAACCTGATCTAGAAATGCCTGCTCAAACATTGATTTCCATTTCTGTGGTGATTTTAAATCACGTTAAACTGACAAGATTAACTAGCAGCTAGGAGACTGGAAACCCAGTTTGCAAGCAAGGATCCTGGACGGTCCTACGTGGTGTTCGTCTTTATCCCATTATAAGTAAGATAAAATGCCAGGGCTGGAGAGATGGCTCAGTGTTTAAGGCACTTGCCTGCAAAGCCTAATGACTCAGGTTTTACTCCCCAGCACCCAGTTAAGCCAGATGCACAAAGTGGTGTCTGCAACTGGAGTCCATTTGCAGCAGCTGGAGACCCTGACAAGCCCATTCTCTCTGTCTCTCTTCTATCTCTTTCTGCTTGCAAATTAATTAATTAAAAATACAAGACCAGATTGGGGAAAATGGGATTGTTCTGTATGTATGTGTACATGTCTGTTTGTTTTTGTTGTTGTTTTGCTGTATGACCTCCTGCTTCTGGTTCCTGGGTGCTGGAGTCACAGGCAGGGGTCGGCACACTCAGCAAAGGACAATGACAAATCCATCCGCAGAAACCTTCTCTCTACAATTTCCATTTATGTAACTACATGGGAATTGGCTCACACAGCTTAAAAGGTAAACACACTGTACATTATAAATTTAACTCTAGAATTATCGTTCTACACTCTATGTGTTTCTCTTGTTACTATTGCCTGGGATATGGATGCCTGAAATACAACTTTTTTTTTTAAGACCACAGGTTTTCAATCTAGAGGTGCATCTCAATGGAAGAGTGCTTATTTAGCATGTGAGAGGCCCTGGGTTCAATCCCCAAAGGGGAAAACTGAGAAGACAGCTCAGTCAGAGGACCTGAGTTTTGTGCCAAGAACCCACATAAACAGCGGGCATGGTGGCACTCACCTGTAATGCCAGCACTAGGGAGGCAGAGGCAGGAGGATGTCTAACTGGTTAGCTCCTGGCCAATGAGAAAGCCATCTCAAAGGGGCTGGATGGCCTGTCTGAGAATGACACTTAAGGCTGTGTTCTTCTAGCCTAGACACACACACACACACACACACACACACACACACACACACACACACACACACCCCATAAGTCCATGGGACTTGGGCACACATTCCCAATCTTCAAAAATACACATTTTTCTTTCCTCAAACTTATGAGTTCATAAAAGCTTGACAAATTCCTAGAAAGTTCCTCAAAGTGTACATGAATTCATAAGAACTTCTCTGAAATATGAAACTGGTTATTGTTTCCATGTGGGCAGGACACGCAGGAGGGGACATTCTGCACCTGCCTACTTCTCCACTGGAAGGACGGAAGCAGAGGTCACAGTGGCTGATCTCCTGAGCCAGGCTCTCACCGGGACTCTCCGCTGAATGTGTCCCTGCTTGCAGTCTGTTGAACGCGCTGTCATGAGAGGAGGCGCTGTTCTGAGTTCAAAATGAGCTGCTGCTCCCGTGCGAGTGGCTGAGAGCGCCTATGAAGTCTTATTAACGTGCAAGTTCAAGGAAGACAAAAGAATAAATTCACAAAATCAGAAAGAAAAGGGATCAGCAGAAAAAGATTTCTAGTTTGCTGGAGAGATGGCTCAGTGGTCAAAGGTGCTTTCTTGCAAAGCCCGATGGGTCAGATTTGATTCCCAGCGCCCATGTGGGCTCGTGCACAAAGTGGCACATGTATCTGGGGGTCCTTTGCAGTGGCAGGAGCCCTGGAGTGCCCATAGTCGCTCTCTCTCTCCCTCTCTCTTTTAAATAAGTTTTTATAAAAGATTTCTATCACTTTTTTTTTTTTTTGGTTTTTCGAGGTAGGGTCTCACTCTAGCCCAGGCTGACCTGGAATTCACTGTGTAGTCTCAGAGTGGCCTTGAACTCATGGCGATCCTCCTACCTCTGCCTCCCGAGTGCTGGGATTAAAGGCGTGCGCCACCACGCCAGGCAAAAGATTTCTATCACTTTTACAAAAGAGATAGAAAAGTGTGTATTGGTTTAGGTCGTGGTGAGCCTCCACCTAGAAGCCACCCAGAGTCTAGGGTGATTGTAAATTTCTGGGAGGCTCCAGGAGGAAGGCCAACACCGGGGCCTGGGGAGAAGTCATCACAAGCCCTCTGGGGACTCTTGTATCAGAAGGCCCCTCGGTGCCCAAGCCTTGTCCACACCTCAGTTTCCAGTCTCCATCACAAATGAGACCCATGACCAACTCAGGGGTCAAAACTACACACATCTACTTCCTCACAGTTCTGGAGGACAGGTCTGACACGGGTCTGACTATCATTAACACCAAGGTTTCAGCAGGACTGTACCCCCCGAGAGCTTGGGGGAGGCTCCTTGCTTGCCAGCTTCTAGAAGCCACCAGAGCTCAGAGCTCAGTCTGTGCGCTCCCTTCCTCATCACATGCCTCCTCTGACTCCACTGACCTCACCGAGTACCTTGTCCCCATCCCAGAACTGTCCTGTCTTCACAATGGCAGAGTCCTTGCAGGGTGAGGCTATGCCCACTCTAGCCTAGCACACCGCCTCATCCGATTACTGCAAATGAAACGAGAGTCCAAATCACAATACCGGGAGCTGACTGTGTGCACGGCCTCATCTCGGCCCTTTGGAGAATTAACCCACCAGCACCTCCTAACAGACCTCCCATTCACAACCACTAGGAGGGAAATCCAGTGCAATTAATAGATCTAAGTCCCACTGCACAGCAAGAATTTGATGGAGGTGATTAAGAACCCAAGGCCTCTGTCAGCACTCCCCTAAGCACAACAGTGCGCGTGGACAACCCTGAACCATGACTCTCTCTCTGCACCCAGCGTGCTAATCTGATTCACCTCCTACCACCAGCATCAGTAAAAATAAAAACCTACACACGCGATCAGGATAATATTAGAACCAGAACTAGTGGTAGGAGAGCCTTCGGTTCCTCCTACTCTCGGTTTTAAATATCCCTGACCCCAAAATAGCTCTCTCCCTTCTCCCTGGATCTGGATTTGGTTCCCCAGTGCGTTCCCACACCTCCCTGAGCTATGGCAGAGCACACATCACTTCCCTTGAGAGGCATTCCTGGCCCGGAGCCTGCAGGTGGGGTCTCTCCTGAGCTTGGGTGACCTGCAGAGCCTGGGCCTCAGTGCTCACGCAATGACCTAAGAAACAAGGACTGAATTAACTTCAAAAGCTCACAGACAGAAGAAGCTGCACTAGGGAATTTTAAGAACCTTTTAAAGGAGACAAAAATAAAAAGGAAGTGACCATATACTTAATCAGGAAAACTGTCTTTGAAGTTGTTTTAGATAAATTGTTGGCTTTCTTCATCCCCAAAAAATATCTTTTGCCAACTGTGACTACTTTGTATATTTCTTAACTTAAAGTCAGATGTAAACATAAAATCAATATGAAATTGGATTGTTTCTAAAATTTGGTTTCCTGGGGCTCTGCAGTCACAAGTATGGTATTCAGAGTAGGAAAACCAGGAATAATTCATTTTGGTATCTATAAGTGTTCTCCAAAGCTGAGGAAAAATCGAAGACCCTTTCTCAAAGTTGAGGGTTTTTTTTTCCCCAAATATTTGTATTTCTTTATTTGCAAGCAGAGAGAGAAGAGAGACAGAGAATGGATGCACCTGGGCCTCCAGCGGCTGCAAGCAAACTCCAGATGCATGAGCCACTTTGTGCATCTGGCTTTATGTGGGAACTGAACCCAGGCTGCTAACAGTTGAGCCATCTCTCCAGCCTGGAAGCTCAGTTGTGTGATTTTGTTGTTAATAAAATGTCAAATGTCTGTTTCTGAATATACGAATCTGGGAGACATCTGCAAAATGATAACCTGTAGCCAAAGGTTCACTATTATTTTGGACATAACAATGTCTAGTTTCTGCCATACCTAGTTCATATCACACCAAATAAAGATTAACAAAATGCAATTCTGTCTGTGAGGGTTAGGTTTTGTTGTCAACTTGATCTTTTTAATTATCTCTGATGATGTTTCTAGGAAGGCAGACTCTCAGTAGGGGGCAGGATGTAAAGAAGCTAAAAGTAAACAAGCTTTCCTGTGTGGGCCGTGCAGGAAGGAAATTTCAGAGACTCTGGAAGCCATTAAGTCTGGGATAGGGTTGCAAGACCCCACCCTAAGCCTATATAAAGGCGAAGAAATTCTCTCCTTGGCCCTCTTGCCTGTTTGCTGTTCTGTGTGTGTGGTGTTGGTGATGGGTTTCTCTCTCTGCTCAGACCTGTGAAACTGTTACGGAACTTCCCCTCAATCTGTAGTTTCAATAAATACTTTCCTCCCCCAAATTGTGCCTGGTTTGAAAATTCATCCCAGTGGTGTGTAGCTGACCACGACAGTGTATAAATTGATGAAGAAAGTGAGAGAGTGTACCAGAAATAATGTCTGAAGTGGGGCTGGAGAGATTGCTCCATGGCTTGCCTGCAAAGCCTAACAACTTGAGTTTAATTCCCCAGTACCCACATAAAGCTAGATGCACAAAGTGGTGCATGCATCTGGAGTTCGTTTGCAGCAGCTGGAGGCGCTGGCATGCCGATTTTCTCTGTCTATCTCTCTTTTATTGCTCTCATCTTGCAAATAAGTAAATAAAGATATTATTTAAAATATTTTTTGAGGTGGAAGAGGTGATGTGGTCCTTCGGGATATAGAGAAATTAATTTTTGTTCCTTGGAAGGTTTCCTGTTACCATAGCAATGGTAGACGAACATTATGGTCTATGGCTTGCTCCCAGGGTTTAGAAGGAAAAGGAAGGTTGATAATGTTAACAGCCAGCACGGCAAACTTCAGCAATGATGCTTTTGGCCAGCCCTCTTAAAAACCCAAACAGGGTTGACTTTGATTTTAAGTGTAGGAAGGGTGACCTGTGATGACTTAATCCAACAACCACACCATGTCATTAGAAACTTGAGTTGATTATTGCTGCAGACAAAATTACTCCCTGAGACATTGTTGAGTTAGGAGAGATGAGAGAGAAGGCTCGCTCATGCAGCAGGAATTCCATAGGAACTGTCTAAGGTCAAGAGCCATGAAGAAAAATGTCAGCTTTTAAATAAGGTGAATATGGTGTTGGAGAGATGGCTCAGCAGTTAGGTGCTTGACTGCAAAGCCTAACGACCTGGGTTGATTGCCAGATAGATGCACAGTGGTGCTTGCATCTGGAGTTCCTTTGCTGTGGCTGGAGGCCCTTTGCTGTGGCTGGAGGCCCTTTGCTGTGGCTGGAGGCCCTGGCACGCCATTCTCTCTCTCTCTCTCTCTCTCTCTCTCTCTCTCTCTCTCTCTCTCTCTCTCTCTTCCTCTCTCAATTTTTCTCTCTCTCAATCTCACCGTGCTTGCAAGTAAATAAATACTATTTTTTAAAATACGGTGATTATGGTTAGTATAAGCATCTTAGTACTACCTGGGTTCGTAACCACGAAAGTGCCCTCATGAGTAAATAGCTTCCTGTGGGCAGCACAGAGACGCTCTCTTACTCTCAAGTTCAAGAGCAGAGCCTAAAGTGCCTGGAAGTCTCTCTTCAAAGCCCTCAGCATCCTCCTCCTAAGGGTAAGCCTGCAAAGCATTCAGATAAATACATTCCCGTTGTAAAAGGCGAGTTTTAACCTTGTGAGACTTTAAATGAAGCCTTCCCAATCTGCCATGTTGTTTTGGAGGACGAGGCTATGCATTCGAGGTGGCTGTCAAATCTAATTCATTACTCCTGCGTCTAAATGGAAAGCCACCGCATTCTAGAAGCATCGGGCCAGCAACTGAAATGCCTAGGTGTCAAAAGAAAGCCTCTTTCGTGCAGGAGCTGGGTCTTGAAAGATGAACGACGGACGACACAGCCATGGTAATTGAACAGTGAGTCATGTACTCTGTCTCAAGAACCACGCTTACGTTATATACACGCAACCATTTACACCGACGCATGTCTGACAAGCATCTGATTTATTAAATCGATAAATGTTTTTAGAAACGTGTGCAGACAACTTCTTCTCCATGGGTTTACAAAAGACACGACGACTTAATGAACTACATGGCTATATGCAAATCTAACAGACAAGACTGTAAACAGCTGTATTGATTTTTGTGCAAATTACGAAGCCCTCAAGTATGACTAGAGTATTTGAAATTACAGAAATCAGCCACTGTGTGTTAGCATTGCTGACATCTGAGCCGGGCCGTGCTGAGAATAACCAAGATTCACTTAGGTAAAAGCACTCTGAAAACCGGATCCTTGGGAAAATGGGGCCGTTCTTTTATTGTTACTTCCACTGATTGTGTGCAACACCATCATACCAGGTTCTTCTCAGTGAGTTTTCTGGGACAGCACAGGTATGTGATGTGAGAGAACCCGGATGTGCCGCCCCCCACCTCCTGCTCACACCCCTGCACAGGAGCTCCAGATGCATGTGGGTACTGGGGAATCGAACTCGGTGGTGAGGCTTTGCACACAAGCACTTAACCGCTGAGCCATCTCTCCAGCCCCCACATCTGCTCTGCGTAATGAGTACCAGTGGATATAATGTCTTCCTTCTGCTCCTTGGTGAATCTCACTTTATAGGAATTGAATTAATTTAAACTGACTTGATCTATATTTTCCTCAAATTTACGTCTGAGTTACTTAAGAAAAGAACAAGTAAGAACTCTAATAAGATAATGAAATCACTGTGCGCACCTCCAAGACAATGCCACCGGCAAGGTCACGTTTCCCTAAGAGAAGGAACGTGTAGAGAATACGCTCTGAACGGCTGCGTATCTGACCTAGCCGGCCCAGGGCTTTCCTTCGGAATGGCCATGGTGATCGGCCTGCCAGGGCAGGTGCCAATTTTAGTCACTCTCCAGAGAGAAACTTCGAGAGGAAGGAAGAGAGCAATAGAGTCTACCCAGTCTTGGCACAAATGGCCATCCCAGCCACTGAGAGAGCTCTGGAGACACTCACCCCTGCGTTTCCATCCAAGCCTCCACAGCACTGACTTCTCATGAAGGGGCCTGTGCCCCTCAGATGTGACTTCCACACGGAGAGCCATCCCTCAGAGGACAGAGTTAGCGCTGCCTCGCTAACGATTGCCAAAGAAATAGCACCCTGACCGCTGAGCCATTTTTGACATTTTTCAATCCCAGTTCTACAATTTAGAAATGTCCTCTAACGCCTATGCTTTGAAATCTTAACCATCGAATTCCTGACAAAGGTGTTTGAGATTGGACCTTTCCGGAGCAAACAGGATTAGGTGAGGTTACAAGGCAGGACTTCATGATGTCATCAGCCTCTTAGACTCTTCATAAGTGGGGGGGGGGGGGCTGGGATTTTGGGGATGGCCAAATGGAAGGCAGGGTCAGAAGAATCCCACAGCTTGAAGACTAGGTAGTTTGGCCTTCCAAGTGACTGAAAACAAAAGATACTTGTCTTGGGCTGGAGACATGGCTCAGAGGTCAAAGTGCTTGCTTGCAAAGCCTGGCAACCTGGGTTCAATTCCCCAGTTCCCCCATAAAGCCAGATGCACAACGTGGTATATGCATCTGGAGTTATTTTGCACTGGCAGGAAGCCCTGGCATATCTATATTCCCTTTCCCTCTCTCTCTTTCTCTCTCTGCCTCTTTCTCACTGTCTCTCTCAAATAAGTAAATAAATAAGTAAATAAATAAATAATTTTTTAAAAAGAGAGACATCTTGTACAAGCTGAAAGGAGAGGACCGATAATCTGAGCTGATCCTCGGAGCTCTACACGCATGCTCTAACACACATACAAATAATAATAAAATATAAAAACTGAAAATATCACCTAAAAGTAGATGTGCATGTATGATCATATGTGTGACTCTCCTGTCATACGGGAAACACTTGGATGAGGTCTGTTTACAAAAGGCAGACATGTGCCTTCATGCCTGTGGTTCCCACCAATCAGAATGTTGACCCAGAATTCCAGGATCACACAAATGTACAGAGAGGAATTCTCTACAGAAAACCAAATCTATGTTAGAAAAAATAAAGTCTGAAACTCCAGTTGGGGATGGGGAACAGCTCTGTGGTAGAACATGTCCCCACATAAGGGAGGCTTTAGGTACAACCCCAGAACACTGCCAATAATAACAAAGATCCCGGCCGGAGAGATGGATCAGCAGTCAAGGCCTGCAAAACCGAATGACTGGAGTTTGATTCCCCAATACCCACATAAAGCCAGATGCACAAAGTATTCTCCCTTCCTCTCTCATTCTCTCTCTCTCTCTCTCTCTCTCTCTCTCTCTCTCTCTGCCTGCAAACAAATAAATACACGAGGGGGAAGGAAAAAAAAAAGAAAGAAAACCTGGCTCCCTCTGGTGCAGTTCATAACGCATAACCCCCTAACCTATGGACAGGTCCAGTATGCGCACTGGGGAAGGACACCAATGGGTAGGGGACAGAGAGGAGGGAAATGTGGACGCCTTCACAAGATTTGCTCATACAATGTATATACTTATTCATAATAAAGATATTTAAAAAATAAATAAAGACCCAATGCTGAGTGTTATCATTTTAGATGCTAAGGAAAGGTCTCCTCCTATTTCTGGAATGATCATATTTAAGAAGGTCCCATAGTCGTGCTGCTAACAACAAGCTCCAAGTTACAGTCTTCACATCGGAACCAAGTGCAGAAAACCGAACGCCGTTTTATTTAGAAGGCCAGTTGTCAAAACAAGGGAAACATGTGCATCCAAGTAAGAATAATCACAACGCCAAATTGAAGTCCGTTATTTTCATGAGTCAGAGTTCTAAGAACAGGGTCAATTCTTGAATTTTTTTTTGAAAGGAAAATTACGACAGAAAAGTTTTGTGGATTCTAAATACAAAGGAAGCCCTCGTTCTCGTGTTCTCCTTGTGAGGCCAGGTGACAGGCCAGCAGCCTCAGCACATGCCCATCCCAAGACCCTGGAGCCAAGTGACATCGCTCTGAAGATTCGGAGTCATTCATCAACTTGTTCTTTACATGGTCTTCTAGATTAGAAAAGAATGGACTTTCATAAACAAGTCACTGTGAAAGGATTTTTCACACTGTTGTGGTCTGCTTTCTAGTTGCTGCGCAGAAAGAACCCAAACAAAAGCAGCTTGTGAGGAATGGGTTTATTTGGCTTAAGAACTCAAGGGGAGACTCCATCCTGGCAGGGAAAACGATGGCATGAGCAGAGGGCGGACATCACCTCTGCCACAGCGCTGCAAACAGCGGCAGGAAGGTGTGCCAAACTCTGGCAAGGGGAAGCTGGCTTATAACCCCATAAGCCCGCCCCTGACAACACAGCTTCATCGAGGTTGTAAAACCCAAACTGCCATCAGCTGAGGATCGATCTATCAGAACACATTCATTTGTTTGTGGGGGACACCTGGATCAAACCATGACACACACTTTCCATAGAGTTATACAATTGTCATATGGGTGCATCATTACATAGCTGAAAACTAAGCCATCAAGAGCCAATCATATTTATTAAGTGGATTCAGATAAACAGTATATTAATCTGGGAATGGTGGTGCAGGCCTTTAATCCTGGCACTCAGGAGGCAGAGGTAGGAGGATCACTGTAAGTTCGAGGCCAGCCGGGACTACAGAGTGAGTGCCAGGTGAGCCTGGGCTAGAATGAGACCTGATCTTGAAAGTACCCCAAAAAAAGTGTATTATGTTTCTTAGGAGAATTAAGGGATTTATCAACTGGTGGTCAAATTCACTATTCACTGAGCTTGTTTTATTTTTTAAATGTTTTTAAAATATTTTTATTTTGCGTGTGTGCACACCAACATCTCTTGCTACTGCAAGCAAATATCAGATATTTGACCCACTCTTTTGCACCTGGCTTTACATGGGTGCAGGATAATTGAACCTGAGCAGACAGGCTTTGCAGACAAGCACCTTTGATCTCTGAGGACCTTCCCAACTCCCAGGCTGTAATGACTTAGCCTCCCGCTATCCACAGCTTCCCAACAGAAGAAGCCTGTCAAAACCCCGCCAATCCTACACTCTCTTCTCCCATTCTCTCATCCAAGAGCCTGGTAGGCATCACCACACCAGCTTCCTGGGCTTAAAGATGACCACATGAAGCCCTCCATGGGGCCATTCTTATAAGAAAGATTCGGTGGTGACAATAACACATAGGCTACCAAATTTTCAGTCAATATGAACTCCAAGACTACAAAATCAAAATTGTAAATTTAAGCAGGCACTAAACATAACAGATGAAAGGCTGGAGAGATTGCCCAATGGTTAAGGGACTTGATTGCAAAGCCTGACAACCCAGATTTGATTCCCTAGTAAAACCTGACGTACAAAGCGGTGCATGTGTCTGGGGTTCGTTTGCAGCAGCAGGAGGGCCTTGTATGCCCATTCTCTCTCTAGCTCTGTCTGTCTCTACCTGCTTGCAAAAAAATGAATAAATAAATAGATAGATATTAAAAGAATAAAAGATGAGACTAGTAGTCAAAATTAAATATTAAAAATGTAAAAAGAGCATAAATTATTGTTGCAGTCAGCTTTCTAGTTGCTGCGCAGAAAGAACCCAAACAAAAGCGGCTTGTGGAGGAATGGGTTTATTTGGCTTACGGACTTGAGGGGAGACTCCATCCTGGCAGGGAAGAGGATGGCATGAGCAGAGGGTGGACATCACCTCCGCCACAGCACTGCAAACAGCGGCAGGAAGGTGTGCCAAACACTGGCAAGGGGAAGCTGGCTTAGAACCCCCATAAGTCCGCCCCTGACAACACAGCTCCAGCGAGGTTGTAAAACCCAAACTGCCATCAGCTGAGGATCGATCTATCAGAACACATTCAATTGTTTGTGGGGGACACCTGGATCAAACCAGGACAATTATGTAGTACAAATATTAACACAAGAAGTTTTCCATGGCAACACCTAGGGAATTTCCATTGTCTCACAGGCAGAGAAAGACAAATTCCAACTCCATCCACAGTGCTCAGTGAGTGTGTGGGTGGGGGGGACCTGGGGTGCCCCTAGAGGATTACCCGGTAACTTCCAGCAGGAGTGAGAGGGTTACTGTGTGGAGTGATTATCCTGAGAGAAGGTGTTTGCAAGATACAGACAGACTTGGAACTTCGCAGAGCCTGGCTACATGAATTCAATAGGGTCTCAGGATGATGAAACATCATTTTGAGAAATGATAACCAAAAGTCACTTACTAATGACTAAAAGGCTTCAAGTAAGAGAAAACAAAATATATATTCCAATTTTACTCATTTAAATAATTGCCTTAAAGATTTATTTGGTCAATTTGGAGCACAGTATGTGTACTTCCTCCCAGTTGATTAAAAAGTCTTCAATTTCACTGCATTACAGAAAAGCCAACTGAGGAGACAAAAATTCCTGTGCAGACTTATTCCAGTGTCTCCTAGCTGTGAGGAGAGTTAGCCACATAACCTCAGGCGGAAGTCCTCCTCTCCACAGACAGGCTAAGGGCTCTGGGAGAACTTAGGTGAGAGGGATGAGGAGGAAGACCCCTCCCACAGGTAGAGAGGGCGTGGCCTCAGACAGGTGACACTCCCAGGCCGGAGCCTTGGTCCTGACTGAAACTTGGGCAGGGGCTTTTTTTCTGTCTGGACTGCTGGTGGGAGACACTCGGGCTGGGCCGTGAGTGGTGCCCCTCGGGGAGGAAGGGAATTTCCTCTTTAACATGTGTGCTATTTCCTTTTTTTCTCCACTTTTTGGGGTGATTTTGTGCACTTTGGTGATGTTTTATGAACCTCACAGGCCATGTGGTGACTGGGCAGCTTTCCTATCCAATTCCCCCTCCCCTTAACTGATTAATTAGAATAAATGTGTGATATAAGAAGTACATATTTTTGTCCCTGTGTATAATTCTTTTGCATTAGAGGACAAGAACTCGGTGGGGAAATGCAGGGGTAAAAAAAAAAAAAAAAACAGATATAGCTGTACCAAAATTTCCCCATTACATAGGGGAGGAAAACACAAAGATAAATCCTATTTCAGCCTAGTGGCAACAGATTATGAAAATGTGATCTTGATCACTCCTAACCGGGTGGGCCATCTTTCTCCAGAGGTTGATCGGGTCATTGTGGCCCTTCCCAAATTTCAAGGTGGGCAAATAACTGAAGACCTGGAGCTGCATTCTTGACCTTGGGCCAGGGACCACGTCAGAAAGCCTCAGTTTTCTCGCCAGAATAGCTACAGTTGGACTTTTAGAAATGGACGTATGTTTAATTTGGCTTACTTCATTAATTTTTAATGACGACAGATTCCGTGAGTCATACCATCTGTCTCTTGGCATGTAGTTAATGATTGACCCAATGACGATATTACCTATCAATAAGGAAAAGCCAGAGAAAGTCCAACAAAAAAGGCCTCGGCTGCATCTAAAGCCTTTATGCCCTGGCAACTTGATGCTAACAATGTTATACAACATACAAATTCCACCATCTATCTAGGAGCCCCTCCCCCAGGTGACCAGGATGCAAAGGAGCGAGCAGCAATGCCCGTGAACTGAGCAGTAACCATCAGACATCAGTTACGAGCCAGATGCTGAAATACACAACGGGTAACTGTTGGTTTGCATATGAATACCTGCCCCCATGGCCTCAGGAATGATGGTTCAAGGTTAAACTTCCTGCTTAAGTCTCCTGCAGCCTGCTGGAGGAGGTGTGGCAACTGGGGTAGATCTTGATCAACCCTAAGGGGAGTCAAGATCCGGTTGGATCTCTGGCTGTTGCAGCTAGTTGACGGTGGCTTTTCACTCTCTGCTGTGGCTGTTGAACCAAGCCAGCTTCCTCCACCATGATGGAGCTTCCCTGGATTCTGTAATTATGAAATAAGCCCTTTCCTCCCAAAAGCTGCTTCTGGTCAGGTGTTTGTCCCAGCAACAAAAAGTAACTGTGACCGTAACTAATGAGAATACTATTCAAAATATACAACTTTGAATGAACTCATCCATCAGCAATCAAAATACTTATGCACTGTGATGTTGAGGTTTTGTTGTCAACTTGGATCTTTTTAATTACCTTGAGTGGGTCTCTGAGGATGTTTACAGGAAGGCAGCCTCTCAGCAAGGGGCAGGATGTCAAGAAGCTCAAAGAAGCTGGAAGGAAACATCCTTTCCTGTGTGGGCCATGCAGGAAGGAAATTCCAGAGACTCAGGAAGCCATTAAGTCTGGGAGAGAATTGCAAGACACCACCCTAAGACTTTATAAAGGGGAAAGAATTCTCTTCTTGGCCCTCCTGCCTTTTTGCTGTTCTGTGTGTATGGTGTTGGTGATGGGTTTTACTTTCTTCTCAGACCTGTGAAAAAGGGCCAGGCTCTTTCGCTGTTACAGAACTTCCCCTCAACCCGTAGTTTCAATAAATACTTTCCTCCCCAAAACTGCCTGGTTTGAAGATTCATCCGAGCAGCGTGTGGCTGCCTATGACATGCGCCATAGGCTGGGGATGTTGTTCAGTTGGTAGAGTACTTTGCCTGAAGGGTGCAAGGTCCCCAGGAGCATGTAAACCAGGCTGGTCTCCATTCCTCTAATCCAACACTTGAGAGGTGGAGCAGGAGGATCAGAAGGTTAAAGTCATCCTCAGCTCCACAGAAAGTCTGAGACCAGCCTAGGCTACATGAAAAGGAAGGAAGGAAGGAAGGGAGGGAGGGAGGGAGGGAGGGAGGGAAGGAAGGAAGGAGGGATGGGGAGATGGAAACAGAAATTTCAGTTTGTGGAGCTAGGGAGATGGCTCAGTGGTTAAAGTTGCTTGCTTCCAAAGCCTGCCAGCAGTCCAGTTCAATCCCTAGCACCTCATGAAGACAGACACAAGCGGAACAGGCATCTGGTGGTGGTGTGCAGTGGTAAGAGGCCCTGGAGCTCGTGTGCCTGTGTGCATACACATCCATGCAAATAAGTCAAATGAAATATAAAAAACTTGAAGTTTAAAAAGAATTTAAGTGTGGTTCCTAAGTTTCGGATAGCTATTGACCTTAGTTTTCATGTCTTCAAGTAAGATTATTGGTTAATCATTTAATAAATTTACATTAAAACACTGCCTAGAAACTCAAATGTAGTGTAAATTTTAGGGTAATTTGAGTTACCCCAATTTAAATTAACTTTAGACTAGAACTTTTAGGTTTCACTAATGTAGAACTTAAGAGAGTTCGTTTTCTTTTTCTAACTTTCTGAATGGTAACCAAATAGTCTAAAGATGAGTAAGAAATAATAATGGAGACAGGAATCCTACATTCCTTCCGCCTTCATCTTCAGCTGCATAATATATTTAAAATTAATTAACTGTTCTCATTTCCTCAGGAAAGCAAAATATTTACTCGCTCATTTAGAAGCATTAAGTCTTCTAAGGGCTGTTGTCCTGATTTAACTTATAAGGTTTACATAATTGCTGGGGCCGGAGAGATGGCTCAGTGGGTCAGTTGCTTGCTTGCAAAGTCTGATGCCCCAGGTTTGACTCCCCAGTACTCACATAAAGCCAGATGCACACACATCTGGAGTTCCTTTGCAGCGGCAGAAGGCCCTGGCATGCCCATTTGCTCTCTGTTTATCTCGTTTCTCTCTCTCTCTCTCTCACTCTCTCATTTGCAAATAAATTAAAATACTGAAAAGCAAAAAGAGGTTTAGAACAAATCTAGAAAAACAAAGCAAACGTGAAAACATTCAGACCCATCATCAATAAAATAAATGCAAATACAAGCCATGATGAGATTCCACTTTGCCCCCATGGAATTGGCAAGAATCAAAATGAATTCTGATACTCCGCTCGCATGAGATTTCTGGCAGAAGTGTAAATGGCTACCTCTCTATAGGGGCGAGTCCCACCGTGTGGGCCAAGACAGCGTCTTCATTTCTAGAAATGTTCCAAAGAATAAATAAACAAGGATGTGTGTTCAATACCAGCCACTGGAAGCAACAACATCAACAACAAAAGCTTACAAACAAGTGTCTTAAGCATCAAAGTACACAAAGGTTATAGACATTTCCTCAGGTTGTCAAATGAAATTGCTTCTTGCAGAATGCCATTTCAGAATTTAGAATGATTATTCAGTTAGGTGTTTCTGAGACGGCATCTTGCTGTGGTGCCCAGGTTAGCTGCAAACCCACAGAAACCCTCTTGTTTCAACTTCCCACATGTTAGGATTTGGATAAATACTTAACAAGGAAAAGCATGAAGGAGGGAAGAAAGGATAAAGAAAGAGGAATGGAGGGAGGGAGGAAGCTGTGTGTACATACGTGAGGGTGTATGAAAAATGCTATTATGGGCTGGAGAGATGGCTCAGCGGTTAAGGCACTTGCCTCCAGGGCTTAAGGCCCCGGGGGTTCAATTCCCCAGGTCCCACATAGGCCAGACCCACAAGGTGGTGGCCCTGGTGTGTGCTCACTCTTTCTCTCTCTCTCTCTCTCTCTCTCTCTCTCTCTCTCTCTCTCACTCTGCTTGAAAATGAATAAATAATTTTTAAAAATGCTATTATAGCTGTTATATATATGGCATATATATGTATGACCAAACATGCCTTTGAGTGCTGAAATTATAATCAATATTGCTTTCTACTTCATGCCCTTGGGTTTTTCAAGACCTTTTAGAATATGTGTAAGTGTAAAACACAGGCAAGGAAGACATAAATTTATAAACAAGCCAAAAACCCTCAGACTTCTTCTGAGCATGTTTATAAGTGCACTTGTGTTCCATTGGAGACAGGGCCACACACTGAGGCTTCACCGGTGCCTGGATGGATTGAATTCCCAATGACTCAACAAGGCTTACATTCAAACGACTGGCTGCCTGCATTTCGTCCTCTGCCAGGGAATTCCTGGGACTGAAGGCTGAGAAAGCTGGAGAGGTGGCTGATGCCTGGGGTCTCCAAGTTCGCCTGGCCGAGCCACAGGATCGCTTCAAGGTCCAGGCCAACCTGAGCTACATGGAGAACCAGGCCAGCCTGAACTCTAGTGACATCCTGTCCCCACAAAAAGGAAAGGAAGAAAGGAAGGAAGGGAAGAAAGAAGGAAGGAAGAGGGGGAGGAAGGGAGCAAGGAAGAGATGGAGGGAGGGAGGGAAGAAGGGAAAAGAGAGAAGAGGAAGGAAGTGGGGGAGAGGGGTTTGAGGATAGGAGGGATTTTAAAAAAAGCAACTAAGACAAATTATATTTTTAAATGTCAGAATGAATGGTTGATACCTAAAACGCTATGTGCCAACTTTAAGAAAAAGAATAAATAAATATTTTTAAGAAGAAATAAGTAAACTAGAGTGAAAAAAAGTCAGGGTTATTTTGTGGTCTTCTATTCTCATTCAAATCTTGCTTGAGACATGATATTTAAAAATCTGTGAGCGGGCTGATTAAAGGCTCTTGTTTACAAAAAAAAGCCTGACAGCCTGGGTTAGATTGCCCAGTACCCATGTAAAATCAGATGCACAAAGTAGCATCTGGATTTCATGTACAGTGGCTGGAGGCCCTGGTACATGCATACTCTCTCCCTCCGTCTGCCTCTTTCTCTCTGTCCCTGTCTTCGTCTCTGTCTCAATTCAAATAAAATTTTTTTTAAAAACCCGTAAGAGATAATGATAGACACCAAGGAGACTCAAAACTCATCAAAGCAGAAATTCAAAAGTGGCTGTGAGTTCAACACTAAAGGATGCTTATCACACAACCTCCCAGGCTCAAGGAACGTTTAGGAAGAGGGAGTGGGAAGCTTGAAAGAATTATAGGGTGGGAAGTTGTATCCCAAGACATCTCCCCCCACCCACCCACTGAGACTGACTGGTCCATTCATGAGCCCACAGTGACTATGACTGTCACACGCAGGGTCAGGGGGGCAGGAGAGGGGACCTGACCTGATGGGGAAAGGACCAGCATGAGACATGTTCATATTCTAAAGTTCATAATAAGAAAAAAAATTAAATAATCAGTGAGGGGACCTATAGTTACTGGTGAAAACTAATTAAAAGCACAGCCATAAAGAAGCATTTAAAATCCTCCCTTCAGTTAAACCTGTGGTGCACACTGTGATCCCAGCAACTGGGAGGCTTAGAAGGGAAGATTGTCAAGAGCCTGAGGCCAGCTTAGGCTTCCTAGGAAGCATCAGGCCCAGGCCGGCCAGCAGGGCTATACAGCAAGTCCTTGACTCAACACCCAAAATGAATCAATCAATGAATTGATTAATTAAACTGCGCTTCTGAAGCCAGGCTGAGGCTCAGGCCTATAATCAAGACTTCAAGGTGCAGGCTGGCCTGTATTGCAGTGTAGTTCCAGGCTGGGATGGATATAATATAATAATACTATGATATAATATCTGTAAAAATCTGCCTGTGGTATCTTAGTTTGCAGATCACTTTGGTAACCTGAGTGTGTGAAGCAGAAGCAGAATCCAAAAGGGAGGCCCCCACCACCCTGAAAGTAAAAACTTTCTGAGCTTTTCTTATCTCTGGGCAGCGCAGAGGAGAATAATATAAAGTCCTGCTTCAAACAATTCAAAGTCATGGAATGAATACGGGCAAGAAAACCAGTAATTACACATAATTGTTTTAAGTGCTGTGATAAATAACACCCAGAGGGCGCCCCGTGCCTGCCTCTAACATAATAGAGGAACAACCAGCCTAAGGAAGCAGAATTTTAAAAGACAGAGTTTGGTCCAATAGAAACAGGACGGGTACTGATTTTTATCTGACTACAGAAGTTAGAAAAACCACCACAAGGACAAAGATTGCTTCCTAGGAGGCTCCTCTGGTGACATCCCGAGAGCATCCCTTGATGCAAATGTTTTGATTAAATAAATATTAGCTTAAGGCCAAGGTGCTATGCTCAGTGAAGGGGCAATCCTGCCCCTAATAAATGGTAGAAGTGTTTTGGGTGGCTACTAGGAAATATGGTCGATATTTGGCTCATGGTTCTAGCAGAAAGTGTGGCACAGGCTTGTTGCTGCATGTTCCCTGGCTGAGGAGAGCCACATGGGAGCAAACCCCCTGTCACAAGTAGCCTGATCTCACAGCACCCTTCGTCCGTGCTGACACCCTTGGATGGTGTGACGTCTATGCAGCTAAACTGGCACACTCCTGAGGACCGGAGTTCACATCCCCAGTGATCACAGGTGTGGAACCACATGCCTGCCGGTAAAACCAGCACCAGGGGCCTCCTCTCCGCTCACAGCCGCACCACTGCTCTCCGCTCGGCTCCGCAGGCAAAAATGTCCCACCCTACAGAGACTGAGCGCTGCATCGAGTCCCTGATCGCTGCTTTCCAGAGGTATGCTGGGAAGGATGGACAGAACAGCACTCTGTCCAAGACAGAGTTCCTCAGCTTCATGAATAGAGAACTGGCTGCCTTCACAAAGAACCAGAAGGACCCCGGTGTCCTTGACCGCATGATGAAGAAACTGGACCTCAACAGTGATGGAAAGCTCGATTTCCAAGAGTTTCTCAACCTTATTGGCGGCTTAGCTATAGCCTGTCATGATTTCTTCCTCGGGGCTTCCCAGAAGCATTTCTAACCCTCTCCCTTCCCTCCCAGACACCCCTGAGCACCTCCTCCTCCAGCCCACGCCTCCACTGCACCCAGCATACGCCCATGCCCTGCAGCCCACCGCTGCTGGTACAAATAATACAGTGTCTTTACAAAAAAAAACCAGCACCGGAGGATCCATGGGGCTCACTGGCTAGCTACCGAGCTAAATTGGCGAACCTTAGACTCAGTGAAAGTACTCAGATATATAAATAAATGCAAAAGGTGGGGAGCAACTGAGGGCACATGACATTGACCTCTGGTCCACACATTCAAGAGTAAGTGCCCACACACGTGTGCCCACACACACAGGAACACGCACATATGCACACCACATACAGGGGAAATCCATACAGCAACAGAATAAAAGACAGCAAGGCCCTCAGAAATTAAGAATAGTAGTTATGTGATCACTAATCATGGGAGACTGGGTAGAAGGAGTTATGGGAGCACTAACCTAACAGAGAGTAAAGAGGGGAAGCCACACAAGATAAAAATGAACATTTAAAGCACTAAATAGAAGCCAGGATTGAGGCTCATGGCTCTGATGGACGTTAAGACCGAGCTGGGCCCAGAGTGAGTTCCAGGTCAGTCTGGGTTAGAATGAAAGCCTGCCTCAAAAAAACAAAGTACAGTAAGAAGGAGGAGGAGGAGAGGGAGACAAGGGGGAGGGAGGAAGAGGAGTGATAAGGTGGGGGGAATGAGGAGTTAAGGGTAAAGGATGGACAGAAGCAGATCTCAGGAATGTGCGGGTGATGACGAAGACAGGACTCACTCCATGGTTGAGCACAAGTGACAAGAAAGGACTGCGCTCAGGAATACAATGTGGGAGAGATGACTTGGAATCAAGAGAATGATCTGGAAAGGCCGTGATGAGGACAGAGGGCATGGATGGGAGGAAGGCAGCCAGTTCCCTGGGATCAGAGTTACCACGGTGGGCATCATGGACGGCCCCTTGTGGGCAGAGGTCACCAGAACAAGGAACCCAGGAAGGTTCATGGTTTGATGTAGTGGTTTGAAGATTCTTATCTTTGGGGGGGGGTCGTGAAGTAGGGCTCGCCTGCAATTCACTCTATAGTCCCAGGGTGGCCTCAAACTCTTGGTGATTCTCCTGCCTCTGCCTCTGCAGTGCAGGGACTAAAGGTGTGCTCCCGCTTGCCTGGCTGAAGACTCTTAAAATGCTGAAGTTGTGAGTGTATTTATAAGATAGAGATGGAGAGAGAGAGAGAGAGAGAGAGAGAGAGAGAGAGAGAGAGAGGAGAAACGGAGATGAAGGAGTTGGGAGTTTGGGGGGTCTAACTCGATGGTAAACCCAAGGGAGTAGATGAAGGCTTCTCAGAGTCTTACAGTGGGCAAAGGCAGGCGGACACTAGGGATCGTTAAATTGTGCTGGTGTGTAAGAAACTGGACTAGGAGGTGGATCCCCAGGGACTAGGAGGTAGAGCCCCTTGGACTAAGAAAGGAGCCCCATAGACTAGGAAGTGGATCCCCATGGACTAGGAAGTGGATCCCCATGGACTAGGAAGTGGATCCCCATGGACTAGGAAGTGGATCCCCATGGACT
>PVHP010015476.1:0-7500 GCA_004024765.1 Zapus hudsonius
TGTCTTTGTCTTTCTGAGTCTGGGAAAACTGTATTTTCCAGATAATTTAGAATTGTCCACATCTAACTAGCCACCTTTTCATGTTAAAATCACCACTGTATTTACAAAAGTCTCTCAGAATCTATCATAATTAATATTATTGCAATATGCACTTAATTTTTGGAAAGTTTAGTTAAGTAGTCCTCAAACTTAAATCATGTGTTATCTAAGTTAAAAGTCTTTTGGAAAATTAAGATCTAATATTTTCTTAAAAGGGCTTGTTTTACTTAATCTTGCAATTGGCTTCAGAGCTGTTCCTTTCGCTATAAAACTGATGTTAATTGGCTGCACCTACATTTTTACATTTTTGGAAATAAAACACCATTTAGCTGCCAATAGAAAAATAGTATCTCTAAAATACCTTTAGATGTTTCTCAAAGTTGGACTTTGTTTTTTCCTGTAACGCAACAATATTTAGGCTGCTACCCTGACGTTTCAGAAGACATCGATATAATGTAAAAGTAGGTCTGTAGGGTGCATTTTCCATTTTTTACTGAAACTGAAATTTTGCATCTCTGTTCTGATTAAAGTGTGATTAAATGACATTTTTGTGTCTTGTTTGTAGGATACAATAAAATTATGTAAGTGAAAAGATTCTGGTAATGGAAAGAGGAAAATCAGCTTTTTTAATGCAAAAGAATCTCAGAAGAGGTAAATCACATCTGGGATTCAAAAAATAAAGAAAAGAACATGTAAAACTGAATTGCTAAGTATTATTTGAACCAAAGAGGGTCACTTTTTAAGATTTAAATGTTTTCCTCTCCGGAAAAGGGGCCACAGCTTCCCAAATCCAGAAACCAGCTCAAGAATATGTTAATTAAGCGAGGGCATTGTGTCCCAGAAAGAATGAGTTTGACAAATTCATTTCTTATTCCTTCAATTAATAAAGTGTTTGTCTAGCACATCTTAGATTTTAAAACTCTACGTGTATATTTACCATTGTACAGTAACAGTGCGAAGGACCAACATGACCCCATAGGGCGAATCTCATGAAGCTTAACATTCCTGGCGAATTAAAACACACAACCCTCAGATCTCTCTGTCAGTCTTACTTTACTGTGGAAATGAGCCAGAATGTAGGTCATTTTTACTGTGGAATTCGGAGCTAGCATATAGGTAATTTTTGTAGGGTGGCATTTTAGCCAAATTTTCCAAAAAGTCATCCTTGGCACAAACAGAAGGAAAAAATATAATGGCATCCTATTAAAGAAAAGTATCACAAAGACTGACCAGGAATGCTACTTGTCCCTCGCCGTCCCCACCCCCACCCACGCCTCGTTTTCTGCCCATTTGTTGTTTTTCTCACATGTATATCTTGACTCGTAACTTTTTTTTTAATCTTAAATGAAACAAAATCATGTGAGATAGTAAAAAAGTGTGAAAGAAACCCATCTTCTGCCATTAACTAAAATTAAACTTTGTAAAGCTATTCTAAATATTCAAAGGCTCCTAAATTTTTTTAAAAGAAAAAAACCCACATAAATGGAATACCGAGGTGTGGGGGGTGGCTGGGAAGAAGATGGGAATGAATTGATTGAAGATACTTAATTTTAGCTCTAGTTTTTGTTCAATCCTTCCCATAATTATACCTCCAGTGACTTCTTATAAAGCATTTCTCCTTGTGTGTCGAAGTAACTGAGTGATTTCCACGAGGAAATGTAGCAAAATGAAAGCGTTAAAATGCAAACAACTTCCATAGCATTTCCAATGCGTAATCACAAGCTCTAAAGGGGTCTTTGCAAATGTGCTTTTTACGAACATCATCTGTTAACTTCTTCCCTGTAATTCAAAACTCTTGCTAAATGATGTTTTCCTGATGACGTGTAAATACAATATTCCATTAGAGATCAATTCTAATTGGTTTTTAAAAATCCACCTTGGGAAACAGCGTTGCCTAATACACAGACTGGTAACGAGCATTTTAGAAGGAATTTCCACAAGGTCTATTATAAATCTTTGTCCAAATGACTCCCTCGCCCTGGTAAGGTTTGGGTCATAGGATTGAAATGATTTCTTCACGAAACGTCAGCCAGGATGGCTTCGGTCTCGTCTACAAAACCCACGAGCACTTGTTGGAAATCTTCATTTCTTGCAACTGCGACGTTGGCCAATATTATTTTTTATTTTTATTTTTTGCCAATATTTTTTTTCTCCACAAGCCTCACAAAAGACAAGCAGCCTTTTCTTAGGTTACCTTGCAATTTTCTGTTTCCCAAGCTCGCCTGACTGGCATATTTTTCCCTCTTGAAATTCACTGTGATTTTGGAAACGCATCTCACGCGGAGAGATCAAGCTCGTTCCTGGCAGCCTTCGCTTCGAAATCAGACAACAAAGACTCCCGAGAAGCAGCGGCGGGGAAAGCGCTTTTCGGAACTCGGACGCCAAGATTCCTTCCGCAGGGCGCAGATCCGAGGCCACGCAACCTGCTCTAACTTCGCGCGCTCGTCCCGCTCCGGAGCCGCTTTCCCGGCCGGCGCCCACGTGCGCGGGCGGCCCGGGGCCGGGGGGGGGGGGGGTCCCTCCCGGGGCGGCGGGGGCAGGGCCTGCCCGGGCCGACTCCCCGCCTCCTCCGGGCTTCCCGGAGTCTCCCTGGGGAAAGAGTCCCGAGGAAATGGGCGGCCGCGGAGCCCGCGACCCCGCGCGCCTCCCGCGCGGAAGGGGAGGGCGGGGGCCCGGCATCAACAGGTCCGGGCGGGGCGGCGGCGGCGGCGGCGGCGGCGGCGGGACCCGAGCGCGGCCCGCGCGAGGCATTCTGGGTAAAAGTGGCCGCGCGGCGCCGGCCGCGGCGGGGAGCGGGGTCAGAGGTCAGCGCCCCGGAGCGCGGCGAGCCCGGGAACCTCGGCGTCGGCCGGCCGGCCGTTCCCGGCCGCTGGCCTCCGCGGGGGCGTCTCTCACCGCGCGGGGCCCGGGCCGCGGCGCCCCGAGAGTCCCGGGCTCGCCACCCACGCGGCTCCACGGCGAGCCGCACCCCCACCCCGCGAGGCGTTTGAATGGCCGGCGGGTCCCTCCTCCCCCCCCGGGCGGCGCGGAGACCGGACTTCCCGTGGGTTCCGCGGCGGAGCCTCCCGCCCGCCCGCCGGCCGCGCAGAAGCCCCTCTCGCGGGCCGGGCGGCGGGGGCGCCCGCCCACAGCCCCTCTGCCTCCACTTCTCCCCTTGGCTTCCGCCACCCTAGCACCAACCGCCGAAGGTAACGTGAATCCTCTGCCAGCTCCGCGGCTTGGAACGGAGGGAGACAGCGTTCCCACGGGGAAGCGGTGCCCTTTGTTCTTTGGTTGTGTCTCTCCGACCCGACGGCTCCGAGGACAAGCACTTACCTTCTCCTCTTTCTCCTCCAAAAAGCAGACGCTCCCATCGGCCTTAAAACACACAGGCCACCTCGAAAGTCACCGAGAAGGTCGGGAGAGTGCGTATGGCATTCTTTTTCGCTCTCTGCCCTGTTTTCGCGTAGGATTCAGCTGCCGAGCACGTTGCCGCAAGCCGTAGCCCCCCACTCCCACCCCACCCCCCGCCTCGGTGAATCGGTCACGTTTAGAGCCCGCTGAGTCCGTCCTAATTCTGCCAGGAGAATCGAGGGTGTGGGGGCTCCAAACTTTCCAAAGAAAGGGGCTTGCATCTCTCCAGAAAACTACAAATACCTTGAAAGTTTTTAACCATTGATTTTTTTTTTTTGCACCCCATCACAAAACTGTGTTTGCTTTTAAAAATTAGGCGTTTCTTTGAGGAAAGGGTTTTTTTTTTGTTTGTTTAATTTATACTTGCAAAGTAATAGATGGAGTAAAAGTTTTTTTTTTAGAGACATTTAAAAGAGTGGGTGTATTTTCCATAATGTGTTTTGTGCCACGTGTTTTTTTTTTTTTTTAAAACAAACATCACCACCACTGAGAAAAGAAGGACACAAAAGTTTGAATTAAAAAGTTACAGGAACAACTTGAGGCGTTTATTTGGAATTGACTAGTGTAAAAGCAGTTCTCAGAGGTGAAAAAGTAAGCTCTTCTAAGTTAAAAGACAATTTTTCTAGAGGATTTCACAATATAAAAGTAACTCTTTTGATTAGTAATGCTGAGCGCTCACTCTGATGAACATCACTGCTCAAACCTTGCTTAAATCTGATCATGATGAGACTTGCTGATATCGAGTAGGAAATGATACTTATGCATCCAGAAATGCAAACTTGTGACTTTTTTTTTTTTTTTTTTTTTTTTTTTTTTTTGGTGTTCCCAGTAGCTGCCGCAGTGGAACTCAGTGATTGGCTCCAGAGTTCCTTGAAGGATTTGGGCCCAAGCCAGGGAACAGAACCCACGGATTTCCTTTCCAGGGACCATCAGGCTGCTCCTGTCTTATCTTTCCTTCCTTCCCTCCTGGGTGCTCAGAATTTTAGTGTCTTCAGCAGCCCCTAGGTAGGCCTCAACACTGATTATCACCACTCCAGTTTCTACACATCTGGCCTTTGTGCAAAATAAACAAAAGCTTGGGCAACCCCAGCCAATTGGTTGGTTCTTGAAATTTGTGTATCATTTGATAGAGGAAGGTTGAACTCGACTTTCTCTAAGTTTTCTCCCTAAGTTCAATTGTAAAAGGTCCTTGTGTCTCATAAGAAAATATTGCAACAAAACAAAATAATTGGGGGGAAAAGCAGTTGCAATAGGAAAAGTGGCTTTTCTTTGATAGCATTTAATTGGAATTAAAAGATTCTTGAGCTGTAAACATTATTTATTCAGCACACATAAACAGGCATTGTTTTATCCCCATCATAATTATGGTGTCCTTTAAACTGGCTGATAGTAGGAAAGATAAGGGACTATGCCTGCAAATTCAGATAGTGTCTTAACTCATTTTTTCCCCTTCCTTTCTCCTCTCTTCCCTCACCCCATTTCTTCCTTAGTCACTAGGGTCCCCCACAGCCCTTGAGATGAGAAGAGCAAGAATATTACGGCCTAACCATTTCTTACATCATGAGAGCAATTTGTATCACACTCTAATTTAAAGCAATCTAAAACCTCCTTGTCTCATATGTTTGTAACCGCTTTTTAGCTTGCAGAATTAATTATCTGAAGAGTTGCCTAGTGCTCACCTGTATAAAATCTCATCCATCCACTAAGGTTTCCTGCTTTACCTTTGCTTAAATGAGAAATTATACTCTTAGGGCTTTTTTAAAAGAACAGAGCCTTACAAAAGCCTCTTTACCTCCAAAGATTTGCAAATTTATAAAGGCTGCATTGAATTCAAAATGGGTCAGGGGGTAAAAAAAGGGCAGAAGATCACTTCATTTTGATTCTAGGTTAATAGACAACATGGCATATACTCTGTGTCCCAAACTTCTGTTAAAGATCAGATCTTTTAAAGCCTAAGAACAGAAGTATGGGCCCTCTGGAAGAATTGCCCTGACATATCTGAATGATGGAAAAAGGAAAAAAGAAAATACACTAAGCTATATTTTATCCCTCACTTTAACCATTTCCTCTTTTTCTATTCCATTTTCCCCTCCTCAAAAGGAGAGATGTGATAACACATAAGTTTAAGAACTGTTGAGACTCTCCTATATCCTCAACTAATTCAGCTATAGGAGACTTTATTATTTCAGACTTTATACGGTAACTATTACATTTTAGTTAACACTGTAAGGGACTTCTTTTATTCCTCTAAGCTGTGTACTTACATGGTTGGAGTCTTTGTGATGTTCCTTACTCTTCTGTCTTAATTCACTTTGAACAAAATGTGCCCAGCAATCATGAAAACAAATGTATATGGTGAAGGGTTAGGTGGTGGTGGGGGTGTGTGTGTGTGTCTAAGATCCTCATTTAAATTATGTATGTGTGGGTGAGAGCTTGGAAGAAAAAGGATTATTTTAATGCTCTTCAATACTTTAATTATATGACAGTTGTAGTGTAGAAATGCAAAAGTACTCCTAGGTTTTCCTTCAGGTTTTCAAAAGAACTTTCCCCATTAGTCAACTACTCCTGCAAATTGCCAGTGCATTTCCCAGTGAACCATTTAAAAGACTGTAAATGCCGTGTGCATTACTTTGCTCCAGAGGAAAGAGGTCAGACTGAATTGGTATGGTATTTAAACATTAAAAAAAAAAAAGTGAAAATAAATCAAAATAGAGCATCTAAAGGTAAACTTAGCACATTCACATGGAATAAGATCTTGCAAGCCCATCACTTTAAAAACAAAAAGTGCTATTTTTTTTTTACAATAAATGAAGAAGTGGACATTAAGAATATATTTCAACCTGTATTTGCTACAGATGGTTTTCCTCTAATTTCCAATTTCTAATTTCCAAGCTAATATACTTTAGGATAGTGTCTAGACTTTGTATTCCTCACATTTCATTAACAAACTCAGTGTATATCACATGCCTAAATTCACAATAATTCTCTGGACTGGGAAATATGTGTATATATGTAAACGTTCATTTGAACATATCCATATGTGTACATGTATCAGAGAAGCACAAAAATTGATATATACTTCCTTAAAAAGAATTTGAATACATTTTATCATCTGAATTGGGTTCATCTTTGATTGTAGAGGCAGCTGACATGGTCAACAAATTTATCAAAGAAACCCCTTCTGAAGAATAGTACTTCATACATCTGGGTCTGCACACCCAGGCAAAGTAAGTAAATTATTGCATAACTTTAAGCATAATTGATAACAGACACTTTTAATTTTTCATTCCCATTCTTTTGGCCAGCTTTCACATTAATAATCTAAGCCATAAATGTTGGTAGCTATTGATCGAAATCCCCGGTGTGCATGCAAATCCATCTTAAAGTCCCCTGCCTTTCATGTGTGAGCACTCAGGGGCCTCTGCTAGGTCTTTTTATTGGGATCAACCCCAATGTGCCTACAGAAGACCCCGGATATGCAATGTGTGCTGATGTCCACAGAAAGCTGTCTGTCACATTCTGTGTGTGTGTGTGTGTGTGTGTGTGTGTGTGTGTGTGTGTGTGTGTATAAGCCCCAGTGCTGAAGTCTTAACACACACACACTAGGATGGGGAAGTTATAGGAACAAAAGAATGCATTACGCAAAAAGAAAAATGTACAATAGGAGTATTAAGAATGTCTAAATATAAAGGTTATCTACATAAGTGGTACATGTAGACACATTTGCGCTATCCCTTGGTCTTTATTTTTCTCTTAATTGATCTAAGGGACGAGACCTTTAGCTTAAAATCGTACTGATTATTACATTAGTTTGCAAAAGCACCTCTATTGCCAGCATTTTAAAGGTGTAAAAGAGGAAAAGAAGGTAAATTTGGAGTGATTACAAAATCACATTGCTCCGTGCAGGCGGAATAGGAGTGTGTGTGTCTAGAGAATCAGGAACAACTAACCCTACCTGCCCCCACCCCAAGACCCTATGTTTTTTCTCAAAGCATTTTTTTGAGCTACTATTTCTTGGTTGTTTGAGTCTTTGGCCTATCTTATAGCGGGGGGAGGGGAATGGGAGGA